>JASFDG010000335.1:0-24092 GCA_036937095.1 Phaeolepiota aurea
GCTTTTAAGTAGTACCTGTTCTTCCCTGATTGATATTTGGTTTGATAGAACGAGAGATTTGGCCCTCCCGCTGACCACCACAACACATCTGGGCAATTTGACCCATCAGTACATAATTTCAAGGGCATCAATTCTGTCAGCCTACCAGGATTCCCAACGTCGATCGATGGCAGGGTCATTCAGACCACGAAGGACCTACCAGAGGAATTTCCTTTCAATACCGACATAAATTCTGGGGAGATGATTGGTTTGGGTAAGCTTCAGGCCTGACACCGTCATTTTCATACACTTAAGCCTCTCAAAAGGATGGTTGCAATCGACGATTGGCAATGGCACGCGAAGCAGCGCGGCTACATCATACCTCACGCCCCAGGTTATGAGGCGCCGTAACCTTCATATACTCCTTCAAACTAGAGTCACCCGCATACTTCAAACAAATAGGGAACAAGGAAACCCCATGCCTTCGTTTCGCATTGTCGAGATTGCGGTGGATGCTTCAGGTATAAATTATATGCGCACCCCGATATTCAGGCTGAAACTAGCCCAGGCCCCAGAAAGCTCATAACAGCCTCAAAAGAACTGATTTTGTCTGCAGGGACGATAGGAACTCCCCATATACTTCAGCTCTCTGGCATAGGAGATCCTGAGGAATTGAAAGCTTTGAAAATTCCGTTGGTGATAAGTCTCCCAAGTGTTGGGAAGAACTTTAGCGATCAGGCGATCATCTCCATTTCCTGGTTCGCAAATTCGACAGACCCTTTGTCAAAGTCAGCGTACATACTATTCAACTTTCTCCCTGAACCTGATGACATTCTATTATCAGCATCAACGGCAATGCCACCCTGCTTGCGGAAAAATTGCAGGAGTGGGAACTAAGTCGCACTGGACCGCTTGTTGATGGTGGACCTAATCACGTCGCCTGGTTGCGCCTTCCAAGCAATGCAACGATCTTCCAGCGAATCCCGGACCCTGCGGCTGGTCCAAATACCCCTCACATTGAACTTGCGCCTTCTGTAAGTTCATTCATACAAGCGGCGCCACAATAACTAACAACGACAAGAATGGTGGCGGATTTATGATTCCTGGAGAGCAAGTAGGGGACCATTTTGTCGGCATGGGCACCGTCGTGGTAACCCCAACGTCACGTAAACCATGAAGGTTTTCCCTGTATACTATTGTTCACTAACTCGCTCCTCCAGGTGGCTCTGTAAAAGCAGGGTCCATTAATCCCTTCGACCCTCCCCTCATAGACCCGGCCTTGTTAAATTCAGAATTTGACCTGTTTGCCATGAGGGAGACCGTGAAGGTGACTCAGAGATTTTTTGCTGGGCCAGCTTGGAAGGGATATGTCCTTGAGCCTGCCGGAGCTTTCGCTAACGCCACAACGGACGCCCTTTTAGATGAAGCCATACAGTCCACGGCATTCGCGACGTTACATGCTGTAGGCACGGCAGCCATGTCTGCCAAAAACGCCAAGTACGGTGTCGTGAACCCGGATTTGTTAGTCAAAGGTGTATCTGGACTGCGTATTGTTGACGCATCCGTGATGGTATGTACCATCCCCCCTTCCTCTAGAGTTTCCAATCTTATTCGGTATCATGAAAGCCTTTTGTCACCTGTGCTCATACGCAGGCACCAGTGTACGCGATTGCAGAGCGGGCCGCAGACCTCATCAAAAACCTGTGGAGATAGCATGTCGATTGGACATAAATTCTTTTTGTAAAGAAGCCCTCAAAAATAGTTGTGGAGTTGGTCGAAGGTGTCCGGCATTAGGGAGGGCGACAACACGCGACTTCTCTGCACCACTTGAAAAATGCAGCTCATCATTTAGGTATGGATATGACTCAGATCTGCTCAGTGTTAACGAAAGCGCATCACTCTCTGAAATTCGCAAGCTTGCACAACATTCAAGTAGGCTGTTTCCGTGGTAGTGATCAAAACGCCATGTGATCGAATCGATCTCCTCAACTTCGAGAAGCCCATAACTATCAGTGTGAAGCAAACTTTACATCACTGAGCCGTAAATGAAGCTCTTAACACACTATGTAAATAGCCAAGAACCATGGTGTCCGCGTTGTCCGGCACATTGTGCGTTGGTCAGGGGATGTGCGCATAAAGGTTTTCTCCCTTACTCCATGGGGGCCACATTGCTTGAAACCTTTATAACTCAGGGTTCTTGTATCTTCACCCACGGTTAATGAAAAATGCTCCTTTGCCTTTACGCCCTTCTTTATCTTCCCGCATGCTATGGTACTATATATACCAACCTCCGTGACCTCCCGAGTCGAAAATTTGACTTTATCATAATTGGTGGTAGGGGAGGGCTTCCAAAACGCAACATGATATTCACATAGTATTTTTTTTATTCCAGGAGGAACAGCAGGTTCAGTTTTGGCGAACAGACTGACGGAGAACCCCAAATTCGATGTCCTCGTGGTCGAAGCGGGCCCATCGTAGGTCGTGTCTTGTTCGGGGTTGCCACACATCTGACCCCTCAAAAGAAATGTGGGAGTGCTCAACTCTATGGTGCCCGCATTTGCGATCAGAATGCAAAACACAGTGTATGATTGGAATTTCACAACAGCACCTCAAACCGGTCTCAAGAATAGGTCACTATCATACCCCAGGGGCCATGTATTGGGAGGCAGCAGCTCCCTAAGTCAGTGCTTATACCCTTTTTCTCGGCCAGGTAATGTATGTGATGACATACAGATGGGATGTACTACACTCGTGGATCAATGGACGATTGGAACAGGTTCGCTGATGTGACTCGCGACGCCGGCTGGTCTTGGAAAAAAATCTTCCCATATATGCTCAAGGTCTGGAGCTCTCCAACACTCTAGGCAGGGATCTGACACTGGCAATACTAGAATGAGCGGCTTGTTCCCCCAGCTGACCATCATGATACCTTTGGTCAGTTCGACCCGGCTTTGCACAATCGCAATGGAATCAACTTTGTCAGCCTTCCTGGGTACCCGCACGCTATTGACCAGAAGGTCATCCAAACCACAAAGGATTTACCGGACGAGTTCCCGTTCAATCTTGATATGAACTCAGGAAAGCCCCTTGGATTGGGTAAGATGAGGATTCAGCCACTGCCCACAACCAATCTAATCACAATCTCAAGCATGGCTACAATCAACTATCGGCAACGGGATGCGAAGCAGTGCAGCAACGTCGTACTTAGCCCCCAACTATATCAACCGGCACAATCTTCATATCCTCCTGGAGACGCGGGTCACTCGTCTGCTCGAGACAGCCAATCAAAAACGGGCTCACCCACCAGCATTTCGAACGATCGAACTTGCGACGGACGCAGGTTCTCCGAGGGCATTGCTAACAGCGTCCAACGAAGTCATCCTCTGCGCAGGGTCTGTTGGAACACCACACATTCTGCAGCTTTCGGGGATCGGCGACCCATCAGAGCTGAGAGACCTGGGAGTGCGCGTAACGGTAGATCTACCAAGTGTAGGGAAGAACATGAGTGACCAGCCAATTTTCACTGCGTCATACTTTGTCAATGCTTCCGATCCATTTTCAAAGTAATGGTTCGTACTTGTTGGAGGGCGTGTTTGCTAATTTACTGCCTGATTATCAGCATCGATGCCAACGCCACGCTAGCAGCAGAGGTGCTCCAACAGTGGAAGACGACCCACACAGGTCCCTTAGTTGACGGGGGCCCTAACCAGGTTGCCTTGTTGCGCTTGCCTGATAATTCACCGATATTTCAGCAATTCTCTGACCCGGCTGCAGGACCACATACGCCTCACATGGAGGTCAGGTTCAATGTACGCGTTTCGTGTGCGAGATCTGTAAGCAACGTTAACTCACAGTCCGATTGAAAGGACGGCGGCGGATTTACGTTGCCCGGGATGGTCGTGGGGGACAACTTGATAGGTTTCGGGACTGCCGTCGTATCCCCCAAATCACGTATCTGCGGCTCTTTTATGCTGGTCTTACAGACTAACTGAATCGATTGACATACAGGTGGCTCCGTGGGCCTGAAGACGATTAATCCTTTCGACCCACCGGTCATCAATCCGGGCCTTTTGAGCTCAGATTTCGATATGTTCGCCATGCGAGAGGGCATCAAAGCAGCACAGAGGTTCTATGCCGCACCCACATGGAAAGGATTCGTCCTAGCTCCCGCCGGGGGTCTGGCGAATGCGACCACAGATGGCTTACTTGAGGCCCTCGTGCGGGGATCTGCATTCTCTGCAGCTCATCCAGTGGGAACCGCGTCCATGTCCGCTAAGGGTGCGGATTACGGTGTGGTGGATCCTGACCTACTAGTGAAGGGTTTATCCGGCTTACGGATAGTCGACGCGTCTGTAATGGTACGGGTCCCTTCCTCTTCGCTGGTTCCATGCCTGACATCGCGAATTCAAGCCCTTCGTGATTTGCGGTCACACACAAGCACCCGTATATGCCATCGCAGAGCGAGCTGCAGACTTGATAAAAGCGGCATGGAGTTAGATAGATTAACCCCACCAAATATCAAATATTGCCTGCTTTCAATATGAGGGTGGGTCGGGTTGGCCTTTGAGAGTCTATGCCTGGTCAACCCGAACAGTTTCCTTGAGTTTTTTGTTGTGAACGTTATGTTAAAGCCTGCGAACTCGCATGGCTGGAGGAGTGGCCGGTGACGGTGTGTCACGCCCTTCTGCAAAACATACCAATGGTTGATCAAAATCCTGTCAGTGCTCAATTCGAATACAACAAAACACCATGTTGCCTCATAAGGTTGTCAAGTCTGAATCGGCCTCGCTGACGGTCCACATTCTGCTAACCAATAGTGGGAGTACTTTTTGGCAATCGTTTTTTTCATGCAGTGAACGGCAGCGGCCTTCTGATTGGTTTACTGGGTTTGGTGGACATTGACACCAGGGATGGCGGAAGACTTCTGTTGATGGTGAATGATCCCCCTTGTGTGTATGTTCGCCTTCGCCTGATAGCTGTTCCTAGACCCGGCCAAAATAGACGTGAGAATAGTTGAGGGCACAATTTTCGTATAGTATCCACAAATTACCGGCCACCCTTGCGCGAGGTGTGCAGCATTTGTATAAGTGTGGGTCTGCCCGATGCCATATCGATTAATCCCACACATGTGTATTGCAAGATAGATTCAAAGGTCGACGGTTATCCCAAGATATTCACCCAAACTCACCCGAATCCCTAGGAATTCCATGGCGGGTTTCCATAGGAGTTTATAGGCCTCCCAGGCCTTCCACGTTTTTTCGCAAAGTTGCCCCAGGCATTCCTCGCTTGGCTTCTCTTGGCCAGGTTGCACACCTTCCCCTTTTACCATGATGTCTTTGCAGCGTTGTAGCCCAGCTATTGATGATATGTGGGAAGCAGAATTTCCGATTTTGACTTGCCCGATTTTCCTCTTAACCACAGCCTCATTCGATCCCACTTTGCCCTTCATTCATCACCTTGGGACTCTCCAAATTCACGATCTCGACATAACCCGACGAACGGATACCACTTTATCTGTTACCTTTCCACTCAAGAATCCTGACTTCACCTCGGTGACCCATCTTATACCCTTGTCATCCAGGATCTGGCGGAAAGAGCTCGGGGTACCAACAATTGATGGTCTCTTGAAGAACGAAGCGGTGCGACGACTTTCCAATTGCGGGAAAAACTTGCTTTTCAAGATGGTGCCTCTGCTTTTCGCATTTTTAATGGACAGTTGGGTGAGTTCGTTTTGCGGAGACTAGAGGATCGACTCTTGGCTTGGCACATACACATACCGAGGCCTACAGGGATTGGTGCATCCTGCGATTGTGCATGGATTCGAGACCAGTCTCCCGCTCCGGAAGCAGGATAGAGACCAAAATCAATTGGGGGAATCGCTGTTCAAAAGGACTGCAAGAAAGGCTGACGTTGTATGAAGATACCAGCGTTTCGATTATTTTCGTAACTTATGCGTCAATCTACTGGGGGCTAGACGACGATCAGACGGCTCGCATGGATGACACCCGTTCTGTTTCAAATCCATAATCAGGCCATTACAAAGTCCTGCTGCCCGATTCGAAATCAGGAATCGTGAATGCCCCACAAGATTGTCGTGGTTGAATCGGTCTCACTGGCGGTCTAGATTCCTGTTAACCAATAGTGGGAGATCGACGTTGGGTTTTATGGTAAAGCGACCTTCCGATTGGCTTACTGGGTTATAAAGACCGGCGTTGGTGGAACACTTCTGTTGGGTGTTGGATAACCCTCTTGTGTATGTTCATCCCCTTCGCCTAGTTTCAACATTCTAACGCTATTTCCAAATTTCACCAGAATATCTTGAATAATTTGTGACGACAATGTCCTTCCCTACCCCTTTCTAAGCCTATGGCTTGTACCTCGCTTCGTCCAAGAACCCCACATGATATGTATGGCGCGTGGTGGCCTTGTACACGTGCTTGAGCATGCTTGATCGTGATTCTGATGTAAGTAATTGTCCTTATAAGGCTCGGGCGCATTTCCGACAAATATGCACAAGCTCAACTATAAAAGCTGCTCGGATTATTGGTATCTCGTGCCGAGAATGTATTCAGCTCTTTGGCCTTTTTTATTCTTTGGATCAACATGCTTGGGCGCCATTTATAAACACAGTGAGGACCTCCCAGCTCGTAAATATGACTTTGTGATTATTGGTGGTAGGCCTCCCCCAAATTCTCGATGAACAACTCCTAATATATAACCTTAGGAGGCACCGCTGGATCCGTCCTTGCCAACAGACTTACGGAAAATCCTGATTTTGAGGTCCTTATGATTGAAGACGGCCCAATGTTAGTTCAAGTCGGCTCACCCACACTAATGACCCATTCAACTTCACGCTAGAAATGAAGCTACTGTGAATTTGATGGTCCCTTTCTTCGCCATGAGATTGCAAAAAACAGTCTATGACTGGAATTTCACCACTGTCCCTCAGGCGAGCTTGGGTGGGCGTTCAGTTGCCTACGCACGTGGCCATGTACTTGGGGGGTCTAGTTCCATTAGTGGGCACTTTGCAGCACTCCTCCACACATACATTAACATGACCTTCCTACAGATGGGATGTTCTATACTCGTGGTTCCTCGGAGGACTATGATAGGTTCGCGGCTGTCACAGGGGATGTGGGCTGGTCTTGGAAAAAGATGTTGCCATACTTTCTCAGAGTTTGTTCGCCCAAGCAGTACCTGATGTTCTCGCTCGACTCATTGTTGGTACGATAGAACGAGAGGTTTGGCCCTCCCGCTGACCACCACAACACATCTGGGCATTTTGACCCATCAGTACATAATTTCAAGGGCGTCAATTCTGTCAGCCTACCAGGATTCCCAACTTCGATCGATGGCAGGGTCATTCAGACCACGAAGGACCTACCAGAGGAGTTTCCCTTCAATACCGACATAAATTCTGGGGAGATGATTGGTTTGGGTAAGCTTCAGGCCTGACACGGTCATTTTCATACACTTAAGCGTCCCAAAAGGATGGTTGCAATCGACGATTGGTAATGGCACGCGAAGCAGCGCGGCTACATCATACCTCACGCCCCAGGTTATGAGGCGCCGTAACCTTCATATACTCCTTCAAACCAGAGTCACTCGTATACTTCAAACAAGCAGGACACAAGGAAACCGCACGCCTTCGTTTCGCACTGTCGAGATCGCGGTGAATGCCGCAGGTATGAATTATGCGCATCTTGGTATTTATGCTGAATCTTAGCCCAGGCCCGAGAACGCTCATAACAGCTTCAAAGGAAGTGATCTTGTCTGCGGGGGTGATTGGAACCCCCCATATCCTTCAGCTCTCTGGCATAGGAGATCCTGAAGAGTTAAATGCTTTGAACATTCCATTGGTGGCAAAGCTCCCGAGTGTTGGGAAAAACTTCAGTGATCAGGCAATCATTGCCGCTTCCTGGTTCGCAAATTCGACGGATCCTCTGACAAAGTCAGCATTCATATTATTTCACTTTGGTCCTCCTCGACCTGATGTCATCCTTTTGTCAGTCTCCCTGGTAATGCTACTTTGATTGCGGAGAAGTTGCAGGAGTGGGAACAAACCCGTACTGGACCACTGGTTAACTGCGGACCTAATCATATTGCCTGGGGACGGCTCCCGAGTAATGCATCAATATTCCAACGAGTCCCCGATCCTGCGGCTGGTCCAAATACCCCGCACGTTGAACTTACGCCGGCTGTGAGTTCATTCATGAAAGTTGACACCGTAATTGCTAACAACTACAAGAACGCCGGTGGATTCGGAGCGAACGCAAATAACCATTTCGTCGGAATGGGCACCATCGTTGTAACCCCAACGTCACGTAAACCCAAAAATTCCTCCCTATTAACTATCCTTCACTAACTTTTCCCTGAAGGCGGCTTCGTCAAAGCAGCGTCCACTAACCCCTTCGATCCTCCACTCGTAGACCCAGCCTTGTTAAATTCAGAGTTTGACATGTTTGCCATGAGAGAGACCGTCAAGGTGGCCCGGAGATTTTTTGCTGCGCCAGCTTGGAAGGGATACGTTCTTGAGCCCACGGGCCCTTTCGCCAACGCTACAACGGACGACCTTTTAGATGATGCCATACGGTCCATGGCAGCTCCAACGTTGCATGGAGTGGGAACGGCAGCGATGTCCGCCAGAAACGCCAAGTACGGCGTCGTGAACCCAGACTTATTAGTCAAGGGGGTTGCTGGACTGCGTATCGTTGACGCATCTGTAATGGTGTGTGCCAAATTCCCTGCTCTTGTGTGCGGCCGTCCGATCTCATTCTACTTCATGATAGCCCTTTATTACCTGCGCTCATACACAGGCGCCCGTATATGCGATTGCAGAGCGAGCTGCAGACTTGATAAAAGCTGCATGGCGTTAAATAGATCTATTAAACCTGTCGGATATTAAACATTAAATAACTTTGATATACAATTACTTCTAAGCGACCTAATGTCACTTTACTCCATGTATGATGTCTCGTAGGATGGGTCGGCCTTTGAGGATCCCAGAGTCTACACCTGTAGTTTTCACCTTGGCCTTCTTTAAAGGTCTGTCAACTCCACAGTTTTCGTTTCTAGTGGCATGCTCTAAAATCCTCTTCGGGCGCGTTATCGTATGCTGTGGAGTGAAATCGTGGACCATATCTGCTCCAACAGGTAATTGCACGATCCAATTTTTTTCTTCAACGAGTTCGAAGAATTGCGCAAGCAGCGGGGTGCTTTGCAATGTTATGCGCGAGCCAAAGATTATCAGCTTTGATCGGGCTCGGGTAAAAGACACGTTTATCCTTCGCCAGTCCCTCACCAAGTCGCCAATCTAATTAAACTAACATCAGCAATGGCTCACGGGAGGAATACTGAACAACGGACCTGGCCCATATCATTGGACTTTACCATTGAGATTATAATGCAATCTTTATCTCTTCCTTGGCTGCGGTCAGCAGTCAGGATTTCAATCCGTTTCCTTTCTTGTAAGAGGTGAGTCAATAATTTGACTTGTTGGCGGTACAAGGTAATGAGCCCAATTTGGTCTTCGCTCAGCCCGCTCTGCAGCAGGGCCTCCGTCACCTGCCAAATGAGACGGGCTTCCACTTCGTTCTGCACAAGATCCCCCACGCGTGACTCCTTGGCAGGAACAAGGTCTGTATCCACGAAAATGGCTTTACAACTGCAACACAAATAATTAAACGCGATACGGTCCAAGGAGGCCCAACACACCTTTCTGCCAACAACTGCTCAAGCCAACAAGCGGTGCCATCTTGAGAACACTTTTCTTTGGCACCCCCATGCATTCGCTTTAAGAATGTGGGATCAGGAAGCTTTAGGGAGCGGTTTGCCACCTCCGTAGAGCCACATCGTAGGCGGTTGTGATAGATCAGCCTATTTGACAATTGCATAATATCTTCATTCATCCGATATTGATACGACAGGTCCACAACCGCCGCTGGATGAGCATCTGAAAGGCGTCGAAATAAGGACACATCCAGACCTCCTTTGCGAGCGTCCCTGTTTCGCACCTATTGTAGGAGTCTCAATTAGAGGGACCGGGGTAGGGGGATAGGATAGCTCTACATACCAGAGGAGGCAATTGAAAATGATCTCCGACCAGGACAAATGTGTTTGCGAAGCGCAAGGGACCCAAGGAAGTCGGCAGCGTAATTTGCGACGCTTCGTCAACAATGCAATAGTCAAATGTTCGACGTGTGAAGAGGGCGCTGGATATGAGTTTCATAAGTCTACTGCTACACGATAAATGATACAGACGTACTGGTCGACAGATAAGCATGTCGTCGCAACCACAGGAGGGGACATTAGCTGCCGCTCCAGTTCTTCGATCGTGGTTGCAGGTTTTCTTCCGCCCAGGGTATATTTTTGCACATCAGGATGGATCTGACGACTATTATTAGCGACAACAAACGAGGTAAATGAAGAGTATCTCGCCTTGTCAGTGTTCCCTACCCTCAAAATTCCGAAATGCGCCCCATCAAGTTTTTGTAAAATCGTGTCCACCGCCGAGTGAGTATATGAGGTCAGGAGCACGGTCTTCCCTAATTCGACTATGGTGCGGATCAGCGCCGCAATCACCGTCGTTTTGCCAGTACCAGGCATTCCTAAAACCAGGGCATAATCCTCAGCACACAGAACCTTCTTGACGGCAGCCTTCTGATGCTTATTGAGCTTCTCCAAATGTCGAGCCATCGAAGGAGGGATGTTCGGCAGGGGCGAGAACACCGGTGGCCGCAGGTCTACGACGAGTGAAAGCCGGCGGATGTCTCCATCTGCATAGAATAAATGTGCAAGGTTGTCCCTGATGCGGCCCATACCACCAAACATTTCATCCCTATCAATCCTGAAGAAAACCTGGGTGGTCCCGACGCGAGCGGATATAAGGTCAAGGGAGATGGTGTGGTCAACGCCCACAACGACCTCTGTAGGTGTTAAGTTGACAATGAACCCTCGCGCAAGTGCCAACAGCTTTGGCTCTACCGAGATTGTGATCGCATCCCCAGCATCGAGGTGCCCGTTCAAGAAAGTGTCTTCTCTTTTGCTTCTCCAGCTGGCGGAGCGGACAAACCGGTACGTGAACCGATGAATTTTGCTTTCTCCAACAGGGACTGACGACATGGTGGCAGATGTTGGGGAATATGACGGGTCCAGCGCCATTCCAGCGAAACATTTACCGCGTTTCTCACGTTCTGCAGCACCCATGGTCCACAGTTCCTTTTTGAAGCGAACGAGATCTTGCTCTTCCAGGGAAAGGAGCTCCTCCCATTCCTTGAAGAAGGCACATTGCGCGTCGGTGAGGTGGCCCGTCTTCAGATGATATGCATCATATATCGGGGACGTCGAGCTCATAGGTTCTTCAAATGCCTAGGGTGGTAAAGTGAGTCGCGAAGGAATATACGCCAAGAAAATTGTCACCTTGCGGTAGAGCATGCATGTATCTAAGGTATAGCATCTTTTGCAAATGCGCTCGTCGTCAAGGGTGGGTGGCAAGAAATGTTCCACAACCCTGTCACCTCTAGGCTCAGCCATCTTAATGTCGCCGTCTATATTTTGGGCCTGCCGACTGCGCTTCATCATATAGTTCGCCATCTCATTACGGGCCCCAAATAGGGCACGCAGCTCGTTCCTGCTGGCAGGTACTCGTACCACTTCATCACTTTGGGTATAGAAGAGTAACCCTGAGGAAACTTCGACCCCATAGCGCTCTGAAGCAAGCAGCGTGTATAGCATGGTCTGTGCCCGATGTTCCATACCAGCCACGGCACGTCCCGTCTTGATCTCGAAGGGTTGCGGTCCATCGGTGATAACTGCGGAAGAGGGTCCCAATCGGGAACCCTGAGCAGGTGGGTCTGAAATTATAGCATGCACAGTAGCATCAAGTTTTCCCTTGAGTCCATAGGTTGGTGACCAGATGTCTTCTTCCACGTCAAGTAGCTTCGATATCGCAAGTAAGGAAGGCGCCTGGCCGGCGGTGGAACGCGTGTTTGTAAGCGGACCCTTAGGCTTATAAAAAGCATCAGTTTAACTGCAATCGCCTTTGGACGCATTGTGCATACCTTGTCTGATAGGTAGTTGGCAGCGAATGCTGGTAGCCCTTTAGCCCGTGCCATGATTTCACGTTGTGCCTGATCGACCGGAATATTGAGCTTCACTAATTCCATGAGGTTCCGTGATATTTTCTCCTTCACACGTTCGTTGATCCACGACCCTTCCCAGCGTCCTTCACTGAGGCAAGTTTGCATTACTTCATGCAACATATTTCCCCAAACAAGAGAGGGTGTAATATCGCTCGATGAACGGACAAGGGCAGAAAGCAGTGGTTTTCTACGGCACTGTGGGGCATTAGACAGAGCGGTTGCTGTAAGCAAAAGGTCAGGATGCAGAATGAGAAGGTTTCGCTGGGACGTGATGGAGATGGATAATGTTACTGCAGACGTCGATGGTGACATGAAATCCCCTATTACATTGATGATATCACCTATCCCAAGTGCAAATTAGTCACAGCAGGCAAAGTAGCCAAGAAAGACAAACCAACGCGAACATCTGTATCAACCCAATTGTCCTTGAGGAATACCACGCGATGGTCTCCATGCGGGACTAAATCAACAGTCAAAGTCTGAATATGTTGAGCACAGTATTTTTGAGGTACTCTGCTGATAATACCTTCTGCCAACAACCATTTACATCCCCCTCCACAACTTTCTTGACTATGCATCGCGTGCAGGTCACGGGACTATACACTGGCTTGGTTTTCGCAGGTGGTTTTGAGGGAGGTTTATACGGAGAGATTGGGTCAGAGGTGAAATCCCAGTTTTCCATGCCTTCAAAATAAGATGCGGCGTCAAAGTCCTCCACTGAGATCGCGCTAACATTGGCAGCCGCGACATTTCCCAGAATTAGGGCGTCTCCTGCGCGGCAGGCCTTCTTTAAAGGTGTGACCGGAGGCCTGGTAACTTGAACCTTTGGTTTTACAGGACTTGGATCTGGCGATGGCCTAGTTGTCCAGACAGGATCAGCCATACAATCCAGGTCGCCCAGAAGGCTCTGCATGAAGGCTGCTTCCTCTGCTTCTGAATAGTACTGGGGCGCCATCTTATGACCTATCCTGGATTCGAGAGGTGTTAGAGAAATGGTGTCATAGACTTTACAAGGTCACGCCGACGACAACATGAAAGATGCACTTATTGTTCACTATTTGGTTAACACGCGTATAGTCACGTGGACACGCGACGCGCGCTAGATCCTTGCCAATAATGGAGGTCCTCTTCTGACCAGGAAGCATAACGTGTACACACAGGGGATAAGCTCGCCCCAGTCGTACGTGTACTCTTTGCTTCTACCAACCCTCATTTTACCTGCAAGGCACCATCATCGCAGAATTCCGGGAATCGAGCAACTACTCGTTACTACAAAGGATACAATGGGGCAAATCACCCACTCGGTCAGAGATGCGAAGCAGCACTTGATAAACATCAGACTTCCACAGTGTCCTTGGAGATACAGTAGGAGCACCTTCGATGGACCAAATCAAGTCCCAAGTACTCCTTCTAAGATCTTTATTAAACGACCAAAGCCGCTCCTTAAGCCCGAAAGAAGCACCAACATCTCCTCAGGATAGGTATGCCTTGACCCTGTCGACAGGACAGAGCAGGGGTGTAGATCGCATGAGGCGGTCGAGATAATGCGTCAAGACTAGTGATCCGGTTGAATCCCAGAAGCCACCGATCCTCGTTCCATCGCGCACACTAGAAGCGGCGAGTATGACTTCCTGGACGAGCATGTCGATGTATTAACCGCGTTCCAGTGATATGCTGGACCCATACTTCAGCTGACCCCGAGCTATCCGCATCTGACGAGGAACTACCTCAAACTCAAGTCGGAAAAAGCTTATCTGGGGCCCATAAAAAATGCGTGACTACATCTCGGCTGAATAAATAGAGCAACGTTTCCCCCTTTGGCACAGGACCAGGATGATCCTCGCGGTCAACACCAGGGGTTTAGCTTATATTAAGCATCAGAACTTAAGCTCCCCGTTTAAAGATCCCAGCTGTTTCTTCCAACGCCGAGCGAGGCTTTCGCAGCCGCGCCAATCACTCGCCGAGCTGAAATTAATGAACGCCAACTTCTTCGTCAAAGTTTAAACATAGGAGCAATGCACAGGGTCCTGGCATCACGAACACCGCCATGCAATCCGAGGAAGTTTCCTCCCCGTAGCATAAACCCGCGGCCGCCAAAGAAAAGCTATGCCAAGACCAGCGCCAGCGCATAGAGCCAAGGAGATCGATTACATCGAAACGAAGAGTGCTAACCGCGTAATCGTGGTGTTAGAACATGGAGTGTGTAGCGGCCGCACGTAGCGCTCGGTGATTGTCATATCTTCGATGCCTGGTGCATCCTCACTCCTCGGTTTATGGTACCACGCATGGCTCGGAGAAACCATAATTATTTTACGCACATTCCCTAGCATCCCATCAAATATAGGACTTGCGTTGCCACTTCAGGGAAGAAAGAGTACACATCAGATAGGACATGTCATGTATTATGAGTGGTTATCCCCTGACCATTGAATCGGATTTACCAAGGGTATGTGCCTGACTACAACTCTTCCCAAGCAAGGGTCAACCTCTGGCTACAATCCTTGTCAAGGCAGCGAATATAGACTGGCCTCTATCAATAGACGCAGTGATTGACTAATCCATCGCCTAGAGTGTTGACAGAATCCGACCAAGGACGCACTAAAAGCCCTTTGGAAGGCCCAGTAAAGTCGCGAACACGAATGGCAGGGGGTCGACGCAGTGGTGTGAAAAAGCGCAGCCTTCAACAGTGAGACGCATATCCATGGGCTTCCAGGAAGCTGAGCCACTTGTCGCTGTGATCTTTCTATCCAAATGCAGATGATGAAACGCCTCGTCAGAACTTCAGGAACCACAGGTTTCTTTACCTTGAGTGGATAGCACTCCCGAAATGTGAAGGCGTGGGGGAAATAGTTCACACCCCACACGCCAACGTTTAAAATCATTGCATCGGTCGAGAAATAAATAAAATCCATCTCCTCACCGATCAACAAAAGCTGTTGCTCGCGCTCGGCGTTGCCCACCCAATGGCAGGCGAATCTTAGACTGAATTTGCAAAAGTGTGCTTCTGTCACTGATTTGGCGTCATTTATCACGGTCAGGTTTGTGGGAAAAATAATAAATACTCCCTTCTGGAATGAACGTGCATCATTGCTTGTGGGTATCCGTTCGGCAGCTAGAGTATTATTGGGGAACGTCGGCCAACAGGAAGGGTGCCACAGGCTGTCATTTGGTTTGAGCAGGTGATGTTCGTTTGAGCCACCGCAGTCACCGCAGATTGTTGGGAGTTTCCCATTTAGAGACATTTCTGAGGAACCGTCCCAAAGCACAAGGAGGCGGCCGTGTTCTTGGTGCGATAGCCGTTGACAGTCGTAAACGGTCTCCAATACCAAATCACAGGGGGATTTAATGAACTGCAATGCGGCCGGGTAGTATGTGACATAATGCTCTGGCCCTCACTGATTTTCGGTCAACCGAGTCGCAATACTTACGCTTTCATGATGTCACGCATTTTTAATCTCGAATGGATGGTTTCCTCTTTGGTTTGTGATGAAGCACGCTTTTGGACCTATTCGTGGATACCACGAGGAGCTGGGGGAGATCTAGCAGTAATCTTCAACAAGAACGGCACACCATTCAACTTACACTTTCACCTTTTCTTGTGGCACTGCGGCATGATCCGACGGCGTCTCCTCACGAAGGGGTGTATACTTAGGTGTCGGTCGAAATTTCCCCGCATTAAGCGATGGCGCGCCTTATTATAGCCATTTTCTTCGGATGTCTACAGATGTGCTGACTGAGACCTGCCGCGGCTGGCGCTTCCATTGTCATGCGCGTGTCGCGCGTTCGAAAATGTACAAGTCTATGACCGCCGGATAGTCCGGATCAGGGCGCCTCGCTAACTGCTTGTTGCCGCCTTCCACTGAGGGGTCTCGAATTAGGTTTTAAACCAATCTACCTTATGCTTCAGATCGCGCCGCGCAACCTGAAGGGGCCACAGATTCGGGCTGGTTATGGAAAAGGTAGCAGACAATCAAATGGGGATTGGGTTCTCCAGCCCCCGGAATAATTTCTAGGTAAGTTCCGAAGAGTAAAGGTTGAGCTTGAGCTACACACCAACGCTGATGATAAGATCCAGAAAACATTCACACCAAACGGCGTGGCAACCACTTGGCAGGGAGTTGATACGGCGTTCAAATGTGTGAAAAGGCGTTTATAAACGGCGACGGGCAACGAGGAAGGTCATGTAAGCTCCCTGTGACGAGTCTCCTGACAAGGGGCACGACCTGGAGTTATCAAAGTGCACCCTGGTCAGTTATCATACCGCCGGCAAGTTTGGAACTCAGCTGAATGGGCCAAAAATACGCGTGTTAGGCTCAAACTTTGTCACCAAGGGGCTTGCAGGTCCCTGTCCCAGTCTGCTTCTGGTAAAGGGCTGCAAAACAATCGAATCCAGGGAGAGCACGGACATCCTTCAGGCTGATATCCTTTCTCTTTTTTTTTCATGGATCAATTCCTAGATTAACATGCTCTTTTATTTTAGTTTGCACTTGGGAAACTCCTGCGTTTACATGCACAGACAAACGGGGGTTGTGATAAAAATTATCATCTTAGTCATTGCTTTTTCAGCCAGCTTTCCCGTAAGATTTGCTGCGTTTGGGGGCACAGATGTCAATCTGCTCACTTTCTGCACGTATCTTTCTCTCGCTTGTCATGGTCTATCTCTCGCACCGGTATGCTGCATGCCTCGAGTCGTGCGATTCCCAAACCATACGTGATCCTCGCATCTTTTTTTCGCAAGTCGCCTCGCATCCTTCCCTTCGCCAACATGTATGACCCTGTACATTGCCTGTGCACCTGACATTCCATTCCGAGGGTTTCACCACCGGCCCCTTTTGCCTATTGCATCTGGTACTTCCCATCCAACGTTCGTTTTCCTCAAAGTAAAACAATCTCCAGTCTGTGCATCGTTTATCAGCGGAACAGCTTAGGATCTGCTTCCCTCGGATAGATCAAGAGATCCAAAACACCTAGGCAAGGCATACGGGTAAGGAGCCACTGTGATGGTTCTATCAACAACTCAGGGATGCTACGATAGACACACCCCCATGAGGAAAGTTTCCCTCCAATACTGGAGTTGTTCACAAGGTTTTGCGATTGCAAGTGACGGCAGTTGCATGGAGAATCAAATACCGCCCCACTAAACTGAATGGGAGATAATCCACTTTTGCGCCAACAAGTCTTGTTCCAGCAATTATTTGGCCATGTGTACGGTCAAAGTCCGTCGTATCCCCCTTGGGCTTAACCAGATGACGCTCCTCTTCCCGGCGGCACAGGAGCGAGATGCTCCGAGGCTGTCACTGGTAACACTTCATGGATAGGACTTATGGGGACCTCTGTGGGACCTTTTCCTTTTCTTCCATATTCCTCGTGTTCGGGGTGGGCGTATCACTATATAGAGGCGAAATCAATGGCCAATTGTCATTCCTCGACCTCCCTTTCTCTTCCTCTATAGCCAACCATGGGCCACACTGTCGACGAAATCCCTAATTACATCATGGAATGGATCCCAAAGCAGCACGTTTTCTGGGTCGCGTCTGCCCCACTGGCTGGCGACGGACATGTCAACATCTCACCAAAGGGCATCGACGGCACATTCCACGTCGTCAACTCACACCAAGTATGGTACGAAGACCTCTCTGGCTCAGGTGCGTCAACATCCCCGAAATAACACTTGGGGGCGGCGTATTGACGACAACCGTCATGCAGGGGCGGAGACGATATCCCACATTCGCGAGAACGGTCGAATAACGATCCTGTTCAACGCATTCGACGGCCCCCCACGAATAGTCCGATTATACGGCAGAGGTACGTGCGGCATCTCCAATCGTTACCTCTTCACACATTGGCTGATGAATGCTCCTGATCCCCTTAGGTACAATCTACGAACTGGGCACGCCAGAGTACGACGCCTTCCTGCCCGTCGGCCAGCGGCAGCCAGGCTCACGCTCCGTGATCTTCGTCGACGTCTTCAAAGTCGGAACTGTAAGTCGCCGAATCTCCTACCTCCTAGCCAAATTTCCACACCACTCACGCGCGAACGCCGAATCTCCCTCAGACATGCGGATACGCCGTGCCTTACTACGACTTCGTCGGCCACCGCACGCAGCTGCTCAACTGGGCCGAGAAGAAGGAGACCCTCGACCGCGTCCCAGGCGGGCGGGGCCCCAAAGGCATGCGGTCCTGGTGGATCAGCGAAAACACAAAAAGCCTCGACGGCCTCCCCGCGCTCCGCGTCGCCACCCACTCCACACAGCCCATGCCCTCCTCAAAAGCCATCCCCCGGCACCCACACGAAAATGCACAAAAAGCTTATCTCGTGCTAAACGGCTCGGACCCACTTCTCATTATAGTCGCCTTCCTGCTGGGCGTCCTCGTCACCTCAATATCCGGCCGCACCTCTCTGATATCGGGGACATATCATACCTTACTCCAGATACGAAAATAACATTTGGTGTTTACTTGCCGTTTCAGCCACGAGGGGTTCTTTAGCTTTTCTTTTACTCATCTGGGAGGGACTTTTAATGTGATATTGCTGATGTTCAAATAACTACCGATAGTGATACACATACATTTGAATAAGAGTCCAGGTTTCGTCGTGAGAGAAAAAGGAGATAAGAGGTATGTGAGCGGGGTGAGATGACAAGGGTGTGTGTGGTACGCTGGACGTCTGACTTGTGTCGAGGAGGGAGATAAGAAGCAGGAAATGAACGTGTGCGTGTGCGTGGTGTATGACCAAAAGTGGATATAACCAATGAAGAAAGGGAGAAAGGGGAAATCGAGGGAACGTAATTCATGATGCCTTTGAGTTGAAAAAGAAAAGAGAAAGAAAAAATTAAATATTGGATGGAAGGGGGGAGGGGGAAGAATAGAAAGGAGATTCGAGCAGTACATGCGTAGGAGTCAGATTGAATTCTGGGCTGCGTTCGCGAAGTTTGTCCGTGTCCATGTTGAAGCTTTCAATCCATATCCATTTCGAGCTCCATGTCATCATCCCATTTAGGATCCTGGGCCTTGGCCCCGGCCGTAATAACCACTCCATCTTCTTCATCCTCCTCACGCACGCTAAATCCGATGCTGAACTCGTCCTCCTCGCGTTTCCACGTGCGACTTCTCGTGTAACCACTCCTTGGATGACCATGATAATCATCTAAGCCGTCAACATCTACATCCACACTCTCATCATCGCTGCGACTGCCTGACGCAGAACCGGATCTCGAGCGAGATTGTGACGACACAGAGACAGATCTCAATGAGGAGCGAGGCAGCGACCAGCCTCCCGCCCCATTACTTGCGCTACGCTCATCAGAATGAGTGTACGGCACGGAACCCAAGGATACGCCTGTCGAGTGATATGACTGTCCATAAGGGGAAGAAGCCCATGATTCTGAGGTAGAATTTCTGCGGTGCCCACGGAATGGATCAGTATTAGCACCCGAGTTTGAGCCTGGCACCGGCATCGGCGAGGATGTCGCAACAGCCGCGCCGGCACTAGCTCCAGTTGGCATGCCCAGGAGGCCTGGTCCAAGTTGTGTTACACCGCCAGATCCAGCGGAGGGGGGGATTGAATAATCGTGAAGACGTGGGCCGGATGAGTTGGCGCGGTTAAAGTTGCCCAACACAGATGATATCGGCACCGAACTAGAAGTGGGATGTGACGGATATGGGGAAGTTACTACCGCAGAAGCTTGAGAGGCATCAATGGAACCAGGAGCTCCAGGAACAGGCCCTTCTGGAGGGGGAAGGGAGCCTCCGGATAAGAATGACGGCCAGAGTGAACGATCTTCAGGCAGCGAAGTGCCCGTCGCTGTTGGGGAAATATGTGACAGGATCGCCGCCGCCTGTATGGGAGGATCCAAAATTAATCATCAGACACAACAACAGACGCCATGTTGATTCCTCACTTCCAACAATTGCACCTGCTGATGTTTGCTGAGCACGAATTTAGAAGCTTCTCTCCAGTGCGGCGTATGTTCCCAACGATGCTTGATGAGGCAAGAAGGATGACGATATATCTAGGTGGCGTTGCCGTTCAGGATATACTTCACAAACTTGGTGGGACATCAATAACATACCTTCGAGCAACTTTCGCATTTGTGGTCCATCCCTCGTTTCTTTCCATTCTTCCCAATAGGGATGGGGGTTACCGAAACTTTCTCTGGATCAGAGGTTTCAGAGCTAGAATATTGTGGAATATTGCTGCCATCATTGAGAGGTAAGATATTCATGGACCCGTTGCCACTATAGCGGGATGGAGAGGTATCTGACGCTAGCGCATGTGAGGCGCTCGTGAATGACGTCGAGATTTGAGATCCTGGAGGCGGTGAAGAGGACAACGAAAGGTCGGCCATGGAAAGAGCCGCAACACCCGATGCCTGCAGAATGGCCGGCCTAAACAATTAAAACCAACCAGTATCAGCAGTCGAAACAAGCAATGGGGGATCAATAAAAGATGAATAAAAATAGGACAAAACCGGTATGGGGCAGGGATGCACTGAATAACTGCTTGCACCGATGAAAAGCAAAGGCACAGCGAAGAAAGAAAAGGTGTAGAGTGGGGAAGCGAGGAAGTCAAAATATAACTACAGGTTGCCGTAAAACGGGAGCAATAGAGGCACGTCGCAACATTGCATAAACTGGCGGGTGCAAGATGATAGAACTAAATCATCAGGGGGATGTTTTAAAGCGCACTGCCTCACGATGGACAGAGGATCCATGCAGAGAAATTGATCAAATAAAAAATAAGAATGATGAAGGCATCATTGTGCGATTTCGGCAAATTTAAAACCGCCAGAGGCGAATAGGGAAAGAAAAGCTGTAAGGAAGAAGTACTGACGAGGGGCGGGTGGCGGCTTCCCGGGCATCACTCAGTCTTCTCCTGGTCTTTCCTGTAGAGGCCAAGCGTCGATGCTGCTTGGGTCCGCTTCCAACGCTTGTGCTCAGGTGTCCAGAGGAGAGCTTCTGGCTATCAGCGAAATTTCCATCGCCTGCCGTGGTCGAGTCTGAGCGACCTTGTATTGGTTGTGGAACCGCTGCCGCTATAGACAGGGACAGCAGGCTGGCTACAGCGTCTGATTGCTATAAATTTGGGGTGTGAGTGTGCTGAAAGTCGGTCTGATGCTCTCACAACGTACTGTAATGGGGGGGTTTGAGATGTTATCGAATTCTGTCATGGCGGAGAGGGCAAGGTGCTTATTTGCATACAAAGGCCAGAGATATAAGAGTTACAACGAATACAGGTTCATGATAAGAATGAGCAGGGTGGTGGATGAGAGAAATAGTTCAAAACGTGGGCCCTGACTTTTATTTCTTGTTTATACATTTCCTTTTTAGGCCTCTCCCCGCCAAATCCTTGTGAAGTATTCATTCATTTCCCACCACAAAGGCTGTCTCCTTTGTATCCCAGTTTGCCGCAGTCCACAGCAAAAACTCAAAACATTCATCTCTTAACAAGGTTTATCCCAAATGTCTACGTGGTGAGACAGCATAAATTGAACTTGTTTTATTGGCCTATTCACCCATCCTTCCCGTATATGGATCATTGCACTCACATTGTCATGTGCTACAAAACGACTGTTCGATTTCCAGAGCAACGACGGTCAAGGTAGCGGCTCCCCCTCGCTGTGGTAAGTACTAAATTCTGTTTAATTGGAGCACTCGGCTATTCGTCAAATGCGATTGCCCGAGGTAAAATCGACAATTGATCCCTCTGCATTTTAACAAGGTCCTCTTTGTGCCCTTAACCGGCATAACATTGCGCCCAGAATCCAGGATCCTCAGAATGAGTCCGAGGAAGTGTGGGCCCTGCGCGTCTTGTGGGCTCACTATGCTCGACGGCATTCTCATGTGGGCTTCGCTCTAGTTCACTGTTCGAGATTCAAAACTCGGAAAGTCGAGACGCTCTACAATTTTTGATCATCAATCAATCATAGTGGAAACAGTGATGGCCGAGCACTCCTCAACTGAACAAAAATTACCGAAACAAAGATCCCCAACATGAACCCGAGCACCGATTTCATGTCAATCAGCTGCTCGTCCGCCCTGAGCTGAGAGTCGACCGCCTTCTGCTTGTACGGCCCTGTTTCCTGAAATCGAATGGTAGAGGCATGTGCTGCCTCCAAGCCTGGTAGACCATCCAAGCTCTTCGCGTTATGTTCTTTCCAATACCCTTTCAACCCATCTTCGGGTCGAGGGGGCTCCACAGATTCAGGGGACAATGCCTCTGCACTGATATCTACCGATTCTTTGTGCCCCGCCATCTGGTGCAGCTTCATACGGTGGGCTTTGAACTCGTAAAAGGGTATCGCATACCCGCACGACTGCACCCGTTACATCCAATGAGTAACTGACAGTGATCAAACGAGGGCTCCCACCCACGGTTCCAACTTTGTACACGTCCACCATGATGACGGCGCGTGAACCAGGCTGGCGCTTCCCAATAGGGAGGAGCCGCTCATATTCTGGTGTACCGAATTCGTAGACAGTTCCTTAAATATTCCCTTCAGCGCTAAGTTAAAAGGCCAGATATAATAAAACATACCTCTCCCGAACATCCTTGCAATTCTTGGGGGGCCCTCGAATGCATTAAACATGATAGTAATCCTGCCATTCTCTTTGAGATGCGAAATCGTCTCGATACCTAATCAAAACCATGAGCAACGTTGTGGTATTTCCACCCATGGAGGACAACATACCACTGCCAGTCATATCCTCATACCACACCCGGTGCGAGTTGACAATGTGGAATGTACCCTCAAAGCCCTTGGGCGACACATTGACATGCCCGTCTGCTTTGAGAGGAGCCGTCGCAACCCAGAACGCCTTCTGCTCTTTGATCCATGGGACCAAGTGTTCTGGTATCTCGTCGAAAAACTTGCCCATCGGTGGTGCCGATGAAATGTCACAAGGTGCTTTCAATATACTATCGGCAGGTGGGTGTGGTCAAGAACCAAGGAGCAAGTCGTGGTGCAAGAGGTCACGGTGCTGTGTCTATAGATAATTACCTTCGGATTTTTCGGTGCCTCGGACAGGTGAGCCTGGATCTTATCTTATCTACTACGTTATTCGTGGGCACGTGGTGACAGGCGCACGCTAATCTGGGGTTGCAATTACTTTAGATGGGCGATGAGAGGATGGTTTAGGCCTGTGCAGGACAAAGGGCGGCGGCATATTTGGTACTGTACAGACTGGACAGAAATGGGTGCGCATGCGCTCTCTACCTCAGTTATGAAGAAAAACAACTGAGGTATAGATATTTTTACCGCCGTACATAGAAAGAATTATATAGTCACTCTCCAGTGTAGAGTCACCTTACATCCGAGTTCAACAAAATAAGCAGCCATAATTTTTTAGAGGCTTGTCTGACCTCTCATCCAAATACAAAAATGAGACAAGACTGTAAACAAAATCTGTGGGTCGGGAAATAAAATCTATCCATTCTGAACCACATATGATTGAAATATTAAAATGGTACTCTCGCATTCTTTCGAAGAAACTTGAAAGCACATTACATTTACTAAGACCTCGCAGTGCAGCGGAAACCTACGTCACGACACCTCATCCTTCCCTTATCGAGCGCAGCATGCTCAGCCCCAACGAGGGGCGCAACCCGCCCTGGCGCACGCTACGCCAGCAGGACATCGACAGCCGCATCGTCCAGCTGGAGGCGTACACCACAGAGGTGTGGCACGATCCCACGGTCGCGCATGATATTAAAGTGAGGCTCCGGGGAATTATGTGATCCGTTATGCATTTATGTCGTACTGCGTTGCGCGCACCGCCTATCTTGACAATATCCATAAATGGGTGACGCTGCTTCATCGTCGACCCCAGCCTACATTGAAAAATCGAGTCCAAGCTCGTATGAGGTCCATTCTTACCCCCCTCTGATTGTCATTAGCACGACCCGCAAGCGGATTGACGCATAAATCACGAAAATGATCCCCAAGGTGGTGCGGGAAACACTGATATGTTCAT
>JASFDG010000336.1:3031-24001 GCA_036937095.1 Phaeolepiota aurea
TGGTAGCGGAAGGTAAGCTGGGTCTTAACAAAAGTTTGTCTGATGCTTTATATACTTTTGACAGTCTCATCGATCACTGCTTTTATCAACCTGACACTCGTAAAATAGTCTCTACTAACCCCTACAGACTCGGACTCACTATTCCTGCTTAACCAACTCGACCCCACATTCAAGTTTATGTGAGAACTTCCACAATGCCCGAGTCACGTGCACATATGATAAACCACTCAGACACTTATGTTGGATGTTTCTGCATTTTACCATCCATCTACTCGACTCAGCGAACCAGCGTAAGCAATAGAATCTCCATCCTGATACTTGGTGCCCTGTGAGATGCACGGGATGTGTGTTTATTTTAGGGAACTGAGGAAAGAACCACCCTCGGCAAGCTGCCATGAAGAGGGTGAGAAATGACACTGAGCGCTTCTAGCTACGGATGTGATATTGTTGAAGGACATCGTTAAAGTGGGTTTTCCATTTGTGTGATGATGACAGCAGGGCCTAACTTTATAAAGGGACCCCGATGAAAATTCCTTATACGTTATACGTTTGATAGTAAAAGACTCTTCACTCAGCCTGAGTTTCGGTCAACCCACCAGATACTAAGCGATGGACGTGCCGCATTTCTCAGAAAATCTCCAGCTCATCACAGCTTCCGTGGAGCATATCCCGAAGACGAGAAGCCCAGCTGCGGAATTTTGTCGGCTGACCAGATCTCATAAGGCTCTCTCGCTCTCAGGAGCCAGCCCACCCTCGTTCTATTCCCTGGGCCAGTCACGGCTCTTAACATCAATTATGGTTCTCCCCACGCTGATCTCCTTATGTGACCGAGCACAGAGGGTGTCCGAAAATAGACCCTCCTCGCAGTATCGTAATCTGAATTGCCGCCACAAATAGCAGCAGTAGGTCTGACAAACCACCTGTGTGATCACGCTTAATCTGAAATCGACACCCATCGATTCGGTTACAGGGACTTCACTTGTATGTCGTTGTTTACCAGCAACACCCACCAACTAATATTTATATGTTCTTTAGACATATGCAACAGACATATATACCAATTTGGCTTGGTCTAGGCTTACTACGTGTAATTGAGTCTACCGTTGTAAAGTTCAAAGCTTTACAGAAGGCGACGGATGCCGCGTAGATCAAGTGCTATAGTGTTAACATCTAACAATAACATGCCACATCTTCCTCGCCCCACTTTCGGAATGCCCCTACATACCACAACTAGGGGAACCACCAGTTTAATCCTTTTGGACTGACATACCTGTAATAGGGGCTACAAGGCCAGACCGAGTCCACATGTTTTAATTTATTTGCCGCAGGATGCCACGTTTTCTGGTCTTATATATGGATTAGACATGCAAACGGTACGTATCGCCGATCCTTTCTTACTCCACCGGCGAGATTAGGTACAATGCTCATAATTAAAATCCCCATTTAGGCGCATAAACAGAAACAATACTTAGAAAATATACAGTATGGCAGGAAAATCGGAACAGTCATGCTCGAGCCCATACTTTAAAAGGACGTTCAACTTCCCGTATAACCTTAAGGATGAGGGGTGCGACGCCGACGAGTACTACGCATCCTCTTCAAGCGCGGAGCCGGATCCTCGCTGCACTTTCCAGCGATGATACAGTCTCTCCACGCTGCATACATCAGCACGACAAACGCCTGGCCCTCAGGGCTTCCCGCCATAAACGGCTCCGGATCGAGCCACGCATACGGGTTCACCGTCGGTCTCACGATCCCAGCCTTCGTCACATGCGGCTCGCCCCTGTAGTCCCCCCGCGCAAGCACCCGCCGGATAGAGTCCGCCCAAGCCACATAGCGCACGCCGAACACCCCCGAGCGCAGCACGGCCATGCGGTACGCGACCGCCGCAAGCAGCGCGCTGCCCGAGATCTCCTCGAACCCGTGTCGCGCGCCATCCTCGATGTTGAGGTAGTTGCGCAGGAGGCCGTTCTTCGTGGGGGACCCCATCGCGCCGTCGAGGATGCCCTTGATGTGCTTCGTGAGCGTCTCGACCGCGCGCGGCTGCCACGGGAGCGTCGCGGCGAAGGGCGATTTGAGCACGGTGGCGAGCACGCGCGCCATGCCGGCGGCGGCCCATGCGTTGCCGGTAGACCACAGGCCTCTGTCCTGGGCTTGGGGGCCGACAATGTGCATCCACACACCCTTGTATGGGGCCGTGGTGTTGTGGTATAGGATGTCGTGGTAGAGTTCGCACTGGCGAACACTTTCTTGGAGAATTTTGGCATCCTCTTTGTCTGCGCCATAATATGCGAGGAACGGTGGCGCCATGTAGACAAAATCGGCCCTGTTGGCAGAGGGTGTTAGCCAGGATAGGAAAGAGATTTCACTTCGTATCGTATAAATGGCGTACCAGAGCTCTGTGACAGCCCTTCGATGAGATATGGCGCCGTTATAGAAGCGTGGTGCGTCATTCAAAGCACCTTGGATCGCCTGATCGGTCGCATTCGCGTACTTATCCTCCAACTTTCCCAAGAGTACCGCGCTGACACCCAGGCTCAGTGCATCGCCCACTGAGCCCTCGTCCTTGAAAAGCGCATTGACACCGGTCCCGAACTTGATCTTCGATGCGGCATACTTCAGCGCCGGTGTGTGATCCTTGTGCAAGGTGGGGACGGGGAACGGCGTGGCACCAAAGACAGATGATTGTGGATCATACAGCTCCA
The DNA here is from genome assembly GCA_036937095.1 of Phaeolepiota aurea. Taxonomy (NCBI): domain Eukaryota; kingdom Fungi; phylum Basidiomycota; class Agaricomycetes; order Agaricales; family Squamanitaceae; genus Phaeolepiota; species Phaeolepiota aurea. The sequence continues at coordinate 5,737 of JASFDG010000336.1, forward strand.
GGAGGGCTTCCGCGGCAGTGCCGTATTCCCAGGAGTGCGAGGGGGCGGTCTGCGCGAGCCTGATTACACTTTCTATGTCAAAGCCAACATTATAAGGAGTGGGATTCAAAAGCGAGATGGTAGTTGATGCGATGGTGAGTAGCGCGAGCTTATCCAACTCAAGATTGACCATGGTCCACAGGTGGGAGTTTGAGGAGAGAAAACTGGGAGTTGTAGCTCGTGCGCTTGGGTTTTTTGTGAATTGACCTCCACTGGGACACCAAACATGGACGAAACGCGATGCATGGCACCGCCAAGCCCTGGAAAATTTGTCACATATGGAGGTGCTGACCAGATGTAGATATCAGTGGAAACCCAAATTTTCATTCCATGGTTTTGCAATTTAAGGCGTGGATGCTTTGGCTTCTAGATATTGGACCTAGTTCATAACGCAACTGCGCACCCTAATTGCCCATGGTTTGCCTCGACACCGGCGCAGACTTGCAGTTTGTAAGGGGGCCAAGATGTCACGTGGTATCACTGATTTAAAGATTGAACGTTGAACAATGAACGTGGATCATCAATGAATCCTCCATCATGTATCAGATTGAATTTCGTTTCTGCAATCGTGACACCTTGCAATGCCCTAAGTAAATAAGAAAGAAGTAAGGATCAAGGTAAGCCCCTATGTGATACAGGAGAATCGTGAAGAGGATGAACCTATGTTTGAGTTCTCCTTCGTGTCCTAGTCATGAAACGACCCCCGGAAGGGCCCACGTTCTGCCAACGAACCCACGTTCCGCCGACGGAGATCACCACGACATCCCAGGTGCACTTGCAAGCACGCGGTATATGCAGAACGACGATCGCCTGGACCTAGGACTACAGCTCCGCTACGGAATCAGTTTAGCGGGTTCCGTTGAGATACCACGCACCAGACGTCTGCGGCTGCGGCCCATGCCTCCCACATTGACCTGAGCCCCGATGATGTCTCCCAGACGCTCTGGTATGGCTGCGATGTTTTGTAGCAGAGAGTTTGGTGGTAGAGGCGGCATTGGATGTCACTTTCTCAACGTAGGGTCTCATCGTTAGTCCCAACAGCACAGCAGGCGAAAAACGAAGGAGCTTCGCATGAAATCAGCCCTAAAAGCCCAAGTTAGCCAGCTTGGCACCTGAGAACGACATCTCCTGGACTGAGGCCCAATGTGAGATGGTGCCATTTGAGTATCACGGTGCCTTCCCGACAACATATCCCAAAGCATATGTGGACTCATTCCCAAGGCGGACGGCAGCCACCCACAAGCTGGTAGGATTACAACATTCATCATTCCCCTTGGACGTCCGGAACGATCTTCTGCGATACGTACGACAGTATTTGATATTGTTTTTTTTTTCTTCGGAAAGTGGGGATGGGGAAGGCGATGCGCCGAACTGAATACTCAGGGTTATGCGACTCCAGCAGGGCCCGCGCAGTCGTGCCGTATTCTCGATGGTATCTTTTTACCCGGCTGCAACTGGTAATGAGTCGGGCTTACAGTCGCGAAGATTGTATAAAATAAACGCACCTGAGACCGTAACTTCTAACCACACACCATAAAGTCATATACTTGTCGCTTGGGCCCAACGAGATCATCCCCACAAACGCCGGGAGTTGTCAGAAGGCAAGTGGGATAAAGAGCCTGGGATGGTTAGAATTCCAGGCGTCGCAACGCTGTAAGTCGGGCACCACATGAGGTTGGGATGGATTCTAATCCACAAACTGCTGCTTCCATGGGGTAAACTGGTTCAAGAATGCTGGCGAGGATGGAGAAGCCTCGCTCATGAACATTTGCCGACTTAAGCGTCACGACATCTCCAACTCACTCAACATTTGAGCTCGAGGGTGCACTGTGCAAGTGGTCATTTTTGACTCATTCAGAAAGTTGGGAAGCTGATTTGGGGGTAGTTGAGAGTAACCTGGGATGTGAATGGTGAACGTGGTTAGGACAAGTGTATAACCATATAAACAAAGCGACAAATACTAGGCTGATGATCTGATTTCAGCATGCTTCCTACTTTGATGCTTGATTTCGTCTTGTATCTTCAATCTCCAAGTTTCAATATTTCAATCCCCAACCTTGTAGATGGAAATTTGGGGCTTACCTCAAGACCACATCTGCAGGCACTCTTTCTTCATGCTGTATGAACTTGCCAGCCTCACCTCGAGAATTTATTCTCTTGTCATTTCCCCATATAATTGTTCTCTTTCAGTTCAATCAAACTTGGCGGGGTGACAGAATTAATCCTCGATATGTCGCGCGCAGGATATAATCACGGTATGATGTGGCGGGAAGGCGTGGATGGAATCGAGCCGGGATGGCTGGTGTCGGGGGTGCCATCTGCGGGGTCGGGATGTCTCTCCGAGCTTTATAAAATTCAAGCACTGACAAACCGATGTTATCCACCAATAGGAAGCCTACCATGGTACTAAGCCTGGAGTGGCGCGATCCCCACTGTTAGTGGTCAAGCACCGATTGTGGGGTATCAACTGCTATCAATAGGAATCGAGCATAGTGATCCTCGCAGGGCTCTTTCATGCAACTCGCCGGTTCCGAACTCTGTATGGCTAGCCTCCGCGTGCTTCGTGTGAACTGGGCAAGTGGTTTAATCTTCGTATGTTCCTGCAAAAGCGCCTATCGTTGGGCTCGAAATCGCCCGATCAGCGATATATAGCAGTGGAATAGTACTTAAGATAGCTGGCTAACCTTGTGACAGGTTCAAGGCCAATTCGGGCAGGCCAACAGCTGCGCGAATGACTTGACAGCATTCTATTGTGGCAGGATGGCCACCTGTCCAGCAGAATAAATATCCTCATCGAAGAGGCAGGCTAATATTTTTAGGTGGCTCTCTGCAGATTGTAGATCGTCCGATGCCCTCATTTGATGCTACTGGTGCAACAAGCTGCGCTGTGCTCCACAATACTAGGTAGCTCATTGCTTCACTGCTTGCCTAGCCATACCATCACATGTGTTGCTAGATTACTGCTAGCCCTGGCTGAAAAATCGTGAGTAACCTCAATTCTTGGGGCCCTTGATTTCACACCAATGAGAGCGGCGGAAATTTGTGGCATTGGAAAACAAACACAATCAACACAGCAACCATGCGTTTTGGACCTCTTTTTTTTGTCCTAGCCACGTCCCCCTACCTCACGACCGCTTGGTATATCTACTTAGCACGATTTCCCAAACGCTCTGACCATCTTATACACCTGCCTTAGAGAGTAAATAATAAAGTCTCGGTATGTCATCTCCTCCCAGTCGTACGCTGATGTGATGGCTCACGATTTTATCGATGAAGGCCTTGGCCAACATTGGAATTCGGTGGGAAGCTGTAGAAGACATTCGTCCTTTCCGGGATCCTGTCAGTCCCAATCATTTTTGGATTCTCTCATCTTGTAAAAAAAGTCACTGATGTTGTTTGACCCCCAATGACAGCTCGGCAACATCGACAAAAAATTTCCCCACTCCGCACTCTCCTGCAGAACGCCAAGAAACGCCAGCCATTGTCTGAACATCACCAATCTTAGCTCCTGCCTTTCACTCAGCTCGTTCAATTCAGTATCTCCACGACCAGTATCGCCATCACCACCACCGACATGGGCCACCACTCCCAACTATCACCTTTCAAAAAATTGTCTACTGAGGTTGTCCTGGAAATCCTGTTGCAATATGTCCCTCACGACTTATGCATGACTTCGGCGGAGGACTCTCCTTTGAACGCTCGCCTCGTTTGCTCCACATGGAAAAATGCCGTCGACCATTGCCCCCACCTGTGGACTTCGGTAAGCATCCCAAGGAACGAAGACGGTACATCTACTTGTAGCCCTACTTTTGTCTCTCGTTGGTTGGCCCGGTCAGGGAGAATTCCTATTCGGGTTGTTTTCACAACGAGGCAAGTATATCAAAGCCGGGCGACAAAGCGTTTTGATGCCTTGAGCGTGGCTAATACGTTGTTGGATGCTTTCCCCCGATGGCAGGAGGCTAGGGTTACTCTCTCAGGATTTGAAGGCTCAGTGACTACGGATGGTGATGTCCTTCTATCGAGCTCGCTCCGCTCATTGGTCGTCGACCTCGAGAGGGACGACAACACCCAATTTGGATCTGTTAACACCTTTCGCAGGTTCCACACCCTCATTTCTCAGGTTACGTGTGAGTTTCTATTCACACTCAGAGAAACGATCCAAGAAGGGATCAACCTGGTTACTTGGGTTTGGGTACCTCCGACCTGCCTCCCGCTTGGTTCCCTTACTAGCATCGAAGTATCATATGCCATGCGGGATATAACATGCATAGACATGCTCCGGAATATGCCGCAATTAGTCTCTGCAATTTTTCTACATGTTTTTCACAGACCCCCTTTCGACCAAACTCCCGCTATTGTCACTTTGCCAATTCTCCATTCTCTTACGCTCGGAGACGCTGGGTTTTTTGGTGACGGGCAAGACTATATATTCCGTTCTCTGCGTGCGCCGTGCCTCCGCCTCTTGCATATCTCCGGTTCCGAAGATCACACACTCTCGCTCCTTCTGTTCCTCCAAAGGGATCCGTGCATCATAGAAAGCTTTGAATTCGAAGGAGTTATCTCCCCATCGATGTTTTATAACGTCCTTGAGGAGATGGGAGCAACACTGACTCGTGCTCGCTTTCGTTCCCACCTCGCAGATCGACCGCTGATTGACGAAAGTATTCTCGATCTGCTCTTACCTGGCTCTGGACATATACCATTCCCTCTCCTCAATCACCTTGACCTAGATGACACTGTTCTGTCAGCCCCAGATCGTCGCTTTGCGGAGATGGTTCGGGACAGGCGTCGTGCTGGACTGGGCCCCCAGACTGTCTATTTCCACCGCATGGACAGGTATTCTCATCAACATGATATCATGATGCTTCAGGCTATGGATGGTCTTGAACTGACTTGTCCGACGGACAATCCCGAGTTGGACCTGCAGGATCCAATTGAGATTCTCTGACCCCAAAGCACCCACGGCCAGCATTCAGCTGTTATTTTATTTTTGGTTACGAAGACGCACAGACTATGCTTGCTTTGGCGTTATATCTCCTTACAAATGTGATGTTAGATATCTAGACTCTTAAAACAACACTTCATTACATGATTCTGTAGTCACACATGTAGGAAAATATCAGTGAAACACTATTATTCTATTATAAGGGTCTAATTCTATTATACGGGTCTACACCGGCGGGGCATCAACTACTCGATCGAAGCGCATGGTCTCTCTCATAAACCTCACAGCGTACCACGTCGCTCGCATAGGCGGCACTAACATTTCGTCACACACCAACTCTTTGAGTGCCGCCTCCGCATTCATGGGCCACGGCACATGGTCTAGCATTTCCAGCACCCTGGCCCACGCCGAACGGACAGTCGCCTGGAAGGCCTCATCCTCAAACCCAAGTGCCCGCGCATTAGCCCAGACCCGCGACACGTACACCCCCCGCTGGATGGCGTCCGGGAAGCACCAGAGCGTCTCCGGCGGCACCAGTGTATTCCGCAACTTGTACACGTTGTGGTCGTACGCGAAGAGATAGATCGCGTCAAAGTGGTTGCAGAAGGGGATGCGGCGCCCGACGATGGGCAGGACATACTCGTCGTTGCGCTCAACCATCCGGGGGAGCACCTCGTGCGCAAGGTCCAGGTCCCCGATGCGCGAGAATTCGCTCTTGAAGAGGTCGCCGTGGATGGGGTATCCCCGCCCCTCGGCGATGTATGGAGTGGGCGATGCTTTATTCGGGAGCAATACCAAGTAGTGCGTTGGGTGGCAGACCGGGCCATGGCCAAGCTCGGCGTCTACGACCATGCGCACAACCTGGAACTGCATGTGCAGTTCAGAATATGCCACGGCATCCACTGCGCGCTTCGAGCCTCGGTACATTCTGTGTAAATGGAGTATGAGTACACGACACATAGCGAACAAATAAAAAAGAAACCTACGCAGGGCAATTGGTACGCAGATGTTGTATGATCTTGTCCACGGTAGCCTCGGCAAACTCTTCCCTCATATGCCGCCTAGCGCAGCGCAAGATATCGCTGGCGCGAGGTGAATACGGCGGCAGGGGCATGCTCGGCAACGCTTTGTCCTTTATTTTTCCTAAGTTCTGTTCCATCGCGTCGCCGAAAGAATAATGATTTCGATGAAGTGTGGAAAGTTATGAGGGCGCATTTTATATGCACCACCTAACCGAGATGCACAATGTGTGGCCTTGAAATCCATTTTGGCCATGATCAATATACCAAAGTCCAATTTTTATCAAGTGTTTGGACGTGCAATCCCGACCTGGTGGCATCGTGTTCAAGAGCATGCCGCATTCCACATACGGCCTAGGCCCCCAATTTGACGCCCTCAATTGTTAATAGGTGGCTGGTGAGGTCCGCGGGACTTCCTGTGGTTCGTTTACTGGTAGGTTTGTAGTAGCGTTCAGCGTGTTCAGCGTTCGCCCGTTGATGGGCACCTATCTGTTTCTCCTGTTGCACCTAGGTAAAGATAGATTACATACCAGAAAGATGACAAACTAGTCTCAGGCACCTTAGCCTGTCAATTGACGCGACGTTAGATCGTTGCTGGAGACCAGCGCGCTGTTTGGTCATGCTTGACAGGTTCCGGAAGCCAAAACACTTGCGTGATTTCAAAACATCTACCTGAAAATTAAAACATATACAATTGGGCTTTCTACGCCTATTCAGACTTATCGTACACAATCCATTTTTTTTCTACCTCATCTTCATCCGACACCCCTGATCAACAATCTCACTCCTTGCGGTGCTTCTGATAGTAATGAATCAAACCAGCCGTCTTTACGAATTCAAATGAGTATTATCATATAGCAGCTGTATTAAAACACGTACCGAACTATCATGGCCTTTGACGTCTTCAGGTTTTTCGAGCTGAGCGAGGATGTTCTTCGCAAGCACTTTACCGAGCTCAACGCCCATTTGATCTAGGAGTATCACAGCCAAAGTTAATAAGACAGGCCAAAACACGAAAATCGGCCATACCGAACGAATTGATACCCCAGACAACACCTTGGACGAAGATCTTGTGTTCATAGAGCGCAATCAACGCACCTATCACATAGGATTAGCACACATGCACAGAAGAGGGACCCCCAAAAAAAGAAGGCAAAACAATCGCGCCCACCAAGCGTCGCAGGCGTAAGTAGCGGGAACATGATGCTCGTGCTCGGCCGGTTCCCCCCGAACACCTTGCTCTTCACCGTGACGTCGCTCGCATTTGGGCCAAGCTCCTGGCGGACTTCAGCCTCAGTCTTGCCAAATGCTAGCGCCTCGGGCTGCGCGAAGAAGTTGGAGAGCAAGATGCGGTGGTGCTTGGAGTTCTCGATTGGGTTATGCGTTGTCGCAGGCGCGATGAAGTCGGCGGGGATGATCTTGGTGCCTTGGTGCACGAGCTGGTAGAACGAGTGCTGCCCGTTTGTTCCGGAGGCGCCCCAGATGATGGGCTAGCAGGATGGATTCAGGTTAGAGAAACAAAGCCATAATGGTTTAGTGCTTACCCCAGTCTGGTAGTTTACACGCTCGCCGTTTTTAGTGACAGACTTCCCATTCGACTCCATATCGCCTTGCTGGAAGTAATCGGCAAACTTGTGCATATACTGATCGTAAGGAAGGAGCGCTAGCGTCTGTGCGCCGTAAAAGTCGTTGTACCAGATACCAATGGCGGCCATCAGGACCGGCAGGTTCTGCTCTAGTGGCGTCTCCTTGAAGTGTCGGTCCATTCCATGCGCACCCTTGAGCAACTCTTCAAAGTTTTCGTACCCGATCACCAGCGCAATCGAGAGACCAATGGCGCTCCACAAGCTGTACCGCCCACCAACCCAATCCCAGAACTGGAACATGTTGCTTTCAGAAATGCCGAAAGCGGTGACGGCTTTTGTATTCGTGCTCAGCGCGACGAAATGCTTCGCGACGTGCGCCTTGTCCTTTGCAGATGTTAAGAACCAGCTGCGCGCCGATTCCGCATTCGTGATCGTCTCCTGTGTGGTGAAGGTCTTGCTCGCGATTATGAAGAGGGTTGTCTCTGGGTTGCATTCACGCAGGACCTCGGCGATATGGGTGCCATCAATGTTGGAAACAAAGTGCGCCTTCAAATCGCGGTTGGCGTACGGCTTCAACGCCTCCGTGACCATGACGGGACCCAAATCAGAGCCCCCGATGCCAATATTCACAATAGTATCAATAGGCTTTCCGGTATATCCCTTCCATGTACCGCTGCGCACGGACTCTGTGAACTCCTTCATATGTCTCAGGACAGAAGCGACTTCATCAACACCGCCCTCCTGGATGCTAAAGTCGTTAAAGTTGCGGAGCGCAACATGGAGCACCGCGCGGTCCTCGGACGTGTTGATATGCTCCCCGGCGAACATCTTGTCCCGGTATTGCTCGACCTCGGCCTCGCGAACGAGCGCCAGGAGCGTGGTGAGCACCGGCTCCGTCACGAGGTTCTTCGAGAGGTCGATGAGCATGGTGACATCGGGGCCGCTTGTCGAGGTGTACTGCTTGGAGAACTTGGCGAAGCGCTGCGGATCCTGCGCGAAGAGGTCCTTGAGCACGATCTTGGAGTGCTCTGCGTCATATATCTGTTGTAGCTTCTGCCACGACGCGTAACCTGCGGCGATCTTGTGTCAGCATCGCTGCCCGCCATGCGCTTTGACATCGAGCTCACTGGTTGCTAGACGTCCGCTCATTGCTCGCTGTTATCGATGGAGGTGGGAAGAAAGAGGATGATGTTGCTTGAGATTTGAGGGACGGGTAACTTATACACGGAATGATATCGGTCACAGATCGTCACGATCCTTGTAGTTTTGTTCCGTACTCAGAAAGGCATCGCTCCCGTCGCGTACTTACTGCTGGTTAGTAGTATAATGCCGTTCACCGCTGCAACACATGTAATGGCGGCCGGTTTAGTTTGTCGGTAGAATTTCGTTGTGAGAAACCCGGAGGATGGCATGGATATATACAGGGAGTTTGAACTCACAGTGGTGGAATTTTCAGGCTTGCAATTGGAAGCCAACGTGCAGCTGTGATAATAGTCAGAGGGAGGGCGCAGAGTAACCGACCCTGATGAAGGTTACGTGAAAAACGTGTCTTGTGAAATTTCCGACCGAGCGGCTTAGTGCGCCTGCAAGCCGTATCTATCAAATCAGCCTTTATCATAGCCATCTATCGCTTTTTAAGACGCTGCATGACAAACAGCTCCATTCTCCCTTGCGTTAGCGTCGGCAAAAACAGCTTCGAAATAGGAATGCAATGAAGACGCGTCGCTTCACGTAGAAATGTATACAATTTGCGACTTGCCGACTAGATAACATAGTATATGTAGCGTTAAGAAATGAGAGTCATAGAAGGTATGTAAGTAGCGTAGCAGATGTGTCGCAGCGGGCGGTAAGAGTGGGGTATCACAAATCGATCAATGGTTAGAACCAGAGGGAATGGGACGAGGTAACACAGCAAAGGTAGCACACAGGACAAAAAAGGGAAAGGAGGATAGAAAAAGAGATGACCAAGAGCCAAATTGAAACATGCCAGGGGGGGTCCAGCCCGATTATGGCGATTTGCCCTTAGTCGCAGCAACAGCCCGCTCCTCAACCTCGACAGTCTTTTCTGCCTCTTTTTCAGGAGCGGGGTCGACCTCCTTTTGCTTCGACGGCCCAGCAATCTTATCTTCATCATCACGAGCCGTAAAATCAAGCTTTAGGGGCTTGATATCTCTCAAATCTTCGTCATCCTCCTCACTTTGCTCATCCTCGGTGGGCGTAGTCGGGGAAAACCTGTCTATGTCCTCCGGGTCCACAGCGGTTTGCCGAATAATGATATAGGCACTACTTTTATTTCGCGCACTCGCCTTTGGTTTGCGGTGACGTGGAAAGAGGAGTTTTGGTGTACAATGTGTCGAGGGCGAAAAATCGGGATCTTCAACGGGAAGCTTTGAATTCGGAGGAGGCGAAAGCGGCCTGCCTTCTGCATGATTATAGAGTGGATTTTGGTAGACCCTGCGGACACCACGGCTAAAGAAAAATAATTAACCTGAATGGTTCAGACCCAGAAATGTCATAACTGCTTACAAGACGTATGCCAGGGCTGGCCGTTCTTCGTGGGAACAGCGTGGTGGGGGTGAATATGAATCAGAGTCAGAAGTTGGTGACTCCAAGAAAGGGTTGTCAGGGGAGTCCCGAACTGGTAGCTGCGTCTTGGGCGTAACTGGCGTGGCTGGGCTTGGCTCAACTGAGCCCGTCGCAGAAGCCATCTTGATAGACGGGGGCGTCATAATGGCGTTAGCTTTGCGATTCGAGGGCGGTGGGGACACCGGTGTGACATCCGGAGCTGCAGTTGAGTTCTGGAGTCGGCGATACAGCAGGGGTGGGGACGATAGGGTCTTTGAGCGCGTTTTCATCGTGGTAGATGAGCTAGACGCTGCAGCAGACGCTCCTGTTGGTGGGTCTGAGGGGTCTGATCGCGAACCACCCAGCCAAAACGCCTCCTCGTCACCATCCGCCTGGGCCTGACCCACCCTTCGTTTCTTGTGCGTGTTCCCCTTGCCCTCATGATCGCTATCTAAATTAGCAGGAGCATCACTATCACTATCACACGACCCTCTCGAGCGACCGCGCCCGCGCTTTCGATGGGTTCGGGGAGGTGTTGGCAACGATGCTGTTGAGGCCGAACGTTTTAGCGATTGTCGGACAGGTGGAATCGAGATGGGAGATGAGTCAAGCATTTTCGCGTGTTAAAGACTTTTTCTTGTTCAGCGCAAAGTTTTAGGGGAATATGGGGACGAGAAAAGAAACGAGGGAGTTCGACAGCTGGGTAGCAGACAGGGTTTTGGTCCTTTGCATGGACCATTGTCCAACAACAATAGATTCTAACATGGCACAACAACGACACAGCCACCTGTCCCAAATCTCTTTTGTGTTCCAGTGTTGTACAGTCAGTGACCATGTTACCTTGGTCAGGTTACTGACCGAAGGTCAAGGTCACTGACTAGTCATAGTCACACAAATGACCTTGACTTTCATTGTTTGGATACAAATGAATATGATAAGATAGCATCTAAATGATAACATTTATATGGGACCCGCGCAATCGCATGATTGCTATTCTCCTTCTGCATATGTCGGTATTCTCTCGAGATCATGCCTAGCGATTACATTCACTTTGTAATAGTAGCTGCCTGAGTCTGCTTCTCAATTAAGCATGATTTGACCGAAGAAATTGCAGATTGTGTATTTAAACCTGGTAGGATGGCTACTCAACAGAAAATCACCAAGCACAATGGCAACCCCACCAGCAGTACAGTGCTCATGGCCCCGACAATTTTTCAAAGATCACCCTTGGCTTCAAACAAACCACCCAAATGCATATTCCGGAACCAAAACAACGCGTGACAAACCGAGAGTCTTTTGCAAGGCCTGTCTTGCTTATCTTGTCCATCAAAAACAGGAGGAACAGCAGGGAGAGGTACTCAGAGGCGAGTGCCATGAAGTACAATCCATTGCTGCAATAGAACTTGATTGTATGTACCAATCTCTATTGTCCCAATTATTCTAACATTATATAATAGTATTCTCTGTTGATCAAAATGCTGAAGGGCAGCAATGGCATGCTGCATATAACAAGCAACTGACCAACCACCTGAAATCATGTAACCATCAGCCTCGTAATATCTGGGAAGAGGCATCCAGACTAGCAGAAGAGTCAGGAACTTCACCAACCCATATACAGCACCATATTCCAATAAACCGATCTACTAATCAACCATACCCACCACCTGTTATTTCGGGTGGCCTAATTACAGCTCTACTGCCACATATGGGACCTACCTGGCTTAGCCAAGTCACGCAGTCAAATTCAGCCTCACCACTACATATAGTACCTCCACCCACAACACCAGATACCTGGCTTAGCTATATGCCAGAATCTAGCTCTTTGAGGACATCATCAATTATATCCTCAAGCAATGACAGCCTTGCCCCATCTGACTCTATATCTGCTGTTGGCTCTTGCCGAAGCAATCGCAATCGCCAGAGGTCACGTTTATCACAGTCACCTATGCCGTTATCCATTAATTGGACAGAAGCACATCAGAGATGCTTTGAAGAAAGAATTGCCTGGCTAACTGCATCAGCAGGCCTACCTCTCACCTGGGTCGAGAATCCTGAATGGATTGAATTATATACAGATTTTATTCCGGCTGCAAAACCCCCAAGCCGCAGGGTTTTAACAGGCCATTTACTGCCTCAAACACTTAAAGGCCTACAAACTGAAGCAAAGAAGCACATAATTGGCAAAAATGCCACAGCTCAGTGTGACGGGTGGACAGGAGTTAATTTTCACCACTATATTGCTTTCATGATTGTGGTAAATAAAGAAGTATGTCTTCATTCAATGACTTTTATATATTAATCTCAATATATATTTTTAAGGTTCATACTGTCCATGTTCATGATGCATCAACTGAGCGCAAAACTGCCAATAACCTCCTGGTGGTAATGATCAATGTCATTACAGAGCTCAATATAGAGTGGAAAGTGAATCTTATTGGATTTACTACTGATGCTTCTGGTGAGTCAAGAAAGGCTCGCCAGATGCTACTTGAGAAGTATCCTTATCTTGTTTGTCCAGATTGTTATGCACACCAGGTATATTTTTAATATCCAGATAACCAAATACTAAGTCCATTATAGATCAACCTAATAGTCGGTGATTATTTCCGTATAGAAACAATATTTGTTATATATAGTAAGCAAGCATCGGAGTTGATCACATGGCTGCGTAGCAAGACTCGACTTCTGGCATACATCAGGGAGGTCCAGATCCAGGCAGGCCAGCGCCCTCTTACAGTAATCCGAGCAGTCCTTACAAGATGGACTGCACATTACTTGGCATTTCAGCGCCTCCTGGAGCTCCGGCCTGTGCTTACCAATATTGTTAGCCAAGATCAGATAACAACAGATCCTGCTCGTCGGATTATTACACCTACTGGAACAGAGCGTGCAGCATTAGCAAAAGCTCAAGAAATGATTTCAACTATACAGGATGGGCTTTTTTGGCATTTACTGGCAAGGTAAATTTTATTTGTCCTGAACGAGGCAAGTTGAAATTAAGCATAGCTACTTTAGGCTGAAATCACATCTTGAGCCTCTTGCGCGCGCTGCAAATATTGCCCAAGCTGCATTCTGCCGTGTGGACCAAATACTTTTAGTGTTTGGTTCACTAGTTATGCATTTCAAGAACCTTCAAAACACCGATGACAATGCTTCAAGCAATGCCGTGATTAACAGCATTGAAAAGCGATGGAAGAAAACCGACCAGGATGTGTTTATCGCAGCCGTTATCCTCAATCCATTTACGAAGGTCTCGCCCTTTAATACTACAGCCCCATTTTTGACACGCGCAGGTATTCTCCGGCTGTTTACACAGCTATACCGACGCTTCTTCTCCCACTCCGAAACATCGCCTGATGAGCTCACCAATAATATTCAACAGCTCCATCAGAATATGCAGGATTATTTCAATGGCACAGGGGTGTGTGGAGACCTACACGACTACTCAACAACTATTTTGGGCAAGTCCAAGCAGCGCAATGAGTCCCCTGACCCAGTTGCTGTATACGAAGGAATATCTCATGTAAACCAGGTGCCACCCCCATTGTTCAAGCTTGCCCTACATATATTCGCCATCTGTCCCAATTCGGCATCATGTGAACGCCTTTTCAGCACATTTGGAGCTATATTGACAAAGCTGCGTAATCGACTTGGAAACAAATCACTCACCAACCTTGCTGAACTCAAGATGCATATACGAGATGAATACCTTCGGACAGGCAGTGCTAAATCACGCATCAAGCGCTCATTTGGGGCAGTACCACAAGCCACAGCAGCCGATCCTAGTGAGCCTCAACCACAGAACACCGCTGTCCCACCTCCATCCTCCACAACTCCTGACAGCAGGCCTGCCACTGATAACGATGAATTCAACAACATCATACAGTCATTCAGTGACTTATCTCAGGTTGATGAAGACAACGAGCCACTCACACTGCCTTCAACTCGGGGGATTTCCATTTCCATTGCTGATCTATTCAACTTCGACAATGATCATTGGGTAAAGGCTCAACAAAGGTCTGCATCACGTAGTCTCAATGAAGAGCTTGAGCTCTACGAGCTATTGGATATTGATGCACCAGGGGAGTCAGAAGATGCAAGCTTAGATATTGATGAAACTCTTGCTAGTGTTTTGTAACTGACTCAATTGTATCATACTTATCTAGATTGTGGTATAATAGACATAACCAGCCTCCAACCGGAAATTTTGGGCCCAGCAAATGTTTATTGTGTTGTGATTTGGTTTACAGTAAGACATATATATATTGATAGAAAGTCACCTACCGTGGGGAAGGTCATGGTCATCTTGTGGTCAGTGACCCCTACAGTCGTCTGACCTTGGTGACTTCAGTGACTAGTCACTGACCTGAACATCACTGAGTCGCATAACGTATTCGGTTCGGCGCATCGCCTTCCCCATCCCCACCATCTGAAAAAAAAAAAATCTTGTCAAATACTGTCGGACGTATCGCAGAAGATCGTTCCGTAAAGGGACAGAGATGTGCCAAATGGCCCATCTCACATTGGGCCTCAGCCCAGGAGCTGTTGTTCCCATGCGCCAAGCTGGCTAACTTGGGATTTTAGGGCTGATTTCATGCGAAGCTCGTCCGTTTTTCACCTGCTATGCTGTTGGGACCCACGATGAGACCCTACTTTGAGAAAGTGACATCCAATGCCGCCTCTACCGCCAAACTCTCTGCTACAAAACATCGCTGCCATACCAGAGTGTCTGGGAGCACATCATCGGGGCTCTGGTTGTTGGGGGAGGCATGGGCCGCAGCCGCAGACGTCTGGTGCGTGGTATCTCAACTGAACCCGCTAAACTGATTCCGGAGCGGAACTGCAGTCCTAGGTCCAGGCGATCGTTCTGCATATACCGCGTGCTTGCAAGTGCACCTGGGATGTCGTGATGATCTCCGTCGGCGGAACGTGGGTTCGTTGGCAGAACGTGGGCCCTTCCGGGGGTCGTTTCATGACTAGGACACGAAGGAGAACTCAAACATAGGTTCATCCTCTTCACGATTCTCCTGTATCACATAGGGGCTTACCTTGATCCTTACTTCTTTCTTATTTACTTAGGGCATTGCAAGGTGTCACGATTGCAGAAACGAAATTCAATCCGATACATGATGGAGGATTCATTGATGATCCACGTTCATTGTTCAACGTTCAATCTTTAAATCAGTGATACCACGTGACATCTTGACAAACTGCAACTCTGCACCGGTGTCGAGGCAAACCATGGGCAATTAGGGTGCGCAGTTGCGTTATGAACTAGGTCCAAAATCTAGAAGCCAAAGCATCCACGCCTTAAATCGCAAAACCATGGAATGAAAATTTGGGTTTCCACTGATATCTACATCTGGTCAGTACCTCCATATGTGACAAATTTTCCAGGGCTTGGCGGTGCCATGCATCGCGTTTCGTCCATGTTTGGTGTCCCAGTGGAAGTCAATTCACAAAACCCCAAGCGCACGAGCTACAACTCCCAGTTTTCTCTCCTCAAACTCCCACCTGTCGACCATGGTCAATCTTGAGTTGGATAAGCTCGCGCTACTCACCATCGCATCAACTACCCTCTCGCTTTTGAATCCCACTCCTTATAATGTCGGCTTTGACATAGAAAGTGTAATCAGGCTCGCGCAGACCGCCCCCTCGCACTCCTGGGAATACGGCACTGCCGCGGAAGCCCTCCTGGAGCTGTATGATCCATAATCATCTGTCTTTGGTGCCACGCCATTCCCCGTCCCCACCTTGCATAAGGATCACACACCGGCGCTGAAGTATGACGCATCGAAGATCAAGTTTGGGACCGGAGTCAATGCCCTTTTAAGGACGAGGGCTCAGTGGGCGATGCACTGAGCCTGGGTGTCAGCGCGGTACTCTTGGGAAAGTTGGAGGATAATTACGCGAATGCGACCGATTCGGCGATCCAAGGTGCTTTGAATGACGCACCACGCTTCTACTCTGTCGCAGAGCTCTGGTACGCCATTTATACGATACGAAGTGAAATCTCTTTCCTATCTTGGCTGATTTTGTCTACATGGCGCCACTGTTCCTCGCATATTACGGCGCAGACCAAAGAGGATGCCAAAATTCTCCAACAAAGCGTTCGCCAACACCACGGCCTCTTACAAGGGTGTGTGGATGCACATTGTCGGCCCCCAAATCCAGGACAGAGGCCTGTGGTCTACCTGCAACGCATGGGCTGCCGCCGGCATGGCGCGCGTGCTTGCCACCGTGCTCAAATCGCCCTTCGCCGCGGCGCTCCCGTGGCAGCCGCGCGCGGTCGAGACGCTCACGAAGCACATCAGGGGCATCCTCGACGGCGCGCTGAATAGGGGTAGAAAGCCCAATTGTGTGTTTTAATTTTCAGGCAGATAGATGTTTTGAAATCACGTTGGAGTGGACAACTGTTTAACAAGCCGCCCCTGGCTGTTCTTGGTACTGAACGCTGGGCGAGAGTTGTCCCAAGTTGTGGTCTAGGGCACAGGCAGGCAGATGATGCATGTCGCATTCTCGAATGGCTTGACGTCACTGGAGTTAGCTGTGTGTGAAATTTTTGTTTCCTTTGATGAAGAGGATGCTTTACGCGATGCGGCATATGGCAGCGCCACTTTGATTTGGAACAGGAGTCGTCAGAGACAGGTTGACTCACAGAGCGCCTCAGCGCTTCTAAGCACTGGTTGGATGATCAAGTGTAATGTGGCACAGTGAGTAGCATGGGACGGTGGACGGAGCAGTGGGGAAACAACATGTGGCGTGATGGAAGAGGCATGGCGCCGGGTGTGGTGAGTGGCATAGCATGGCACAGTGTGGAAGGCGGAATGGGTGTGGCGTGGACAGTGGCGTGGCATAGACAATGGAGGCCTAGGCCGTATGTGGCATGCTTTTGAACTCGACGCCACCAGGTCGGGATTGCATGCCCAAACACTTAATACTTGGTATATTCAAGGTCACACATTGTGCATATAAAATGCGCCCTCATAACTTTCCACACTTCATCGAAATTAACATCCTTTCAGCTATGCAATAGAACAGAACTTAAGAAAAAATGAACTTCAGTAACATACAGTACAAACCGCTGCCGAGCATGCCCCTCCCGCTTTATTCCCCCCACGCCAGAGATATCCTGCACTGTGCTAGGCGGCATATGAGTGAAGAGTTTGCCGAGGCTACCGTAGACGAGATCATACAGCGTCTGCGTACCAATTGCCCTGCGTGCGTTTCTTTTCTTTTTTTGTTCGTCCTATGTGTCGTGTACTCATACCCCATTTCTACAGGATGTACCAAGGCTCGAAGCGCGCAGTGGATGCCATGGCATATTCTAAACTGTACACGCAGTTCCAGATGTTGCGCATGGTCGTAGATGCCGAGCTTGGCCATGGCCCGGTCTCCTACCCAACGCACTACTTGGTGTTACTTCCTAATAAAACATCACCCACTCCACAAATCGCCGAGGGGCGGGGCTACCCCATCCACGGCGACCTCTTCAAGAGCCAATTCTCACGCATCGGGGATCTGGACATCACGTACGATATGCTCCCCCGGATAGTTGAGTGCAAGTACGAGTATTTCCTGCCCATCGTTGGGCGCCGCATCTCCTTCTACAACCACTTTGATGCGATCTACGACTTCGCATACGACCATGACGTGGACAAATTGCAAAATACACTGGTGCCTCTGGACACGCTCTGGTGCTTCTCGGACGCCGTCCAGTGGGGGGTGTACGTGTCGCGGGTCTGGGCTAATGCGCGGGCACTCGGGTTTGAAGATGAGGGCTTCCAGAAGACTGTCCATTTTGCGTGGGGCAGGGTGTGGGAAATGCTAGACCATGTGCCATGGCCCATGGATGCGGAGGCGGCACTCAAAGAGTTGGTGTGTGACGAAATGTTGGCACTGCCTATGCGAGCGATGTCGGGTGCTGTGAGGTTTATGAGAGAGACCATGTGCTTGAATAGTAGTTGATGCGCCGCCGATGTAGGCCCTTATAATAGAGTAATAGTGTTCCGCTGGTATTTTCCTACTCTTAGGCATCTGCGGAAAAGCATATTGAATATATGAAAATGTATTAAATAAATTCCTCACAGTAAACCAATTGATAATATATT
>JASFDG010000337.1:0-23958 GCA_036937095.1 Phaeolepiota aurea
GGGTACGGCGGATATGTGCAATTCCTTATGTTAGCCCAACGGATACCATCTATCACCACATGTTTTGACGCTAACCTCTGCAGAGTTTTGAACGTTTTATATCTCAGCATCGCGGCAGGTGATGTATTGTATAGTTGTCTATATCGCAACACGTCAAGGTATTGCATTCAATTGAAGATCTCATCCATTGACGAGCGAACCCTCGTTTGTATCCAGTTAGCTGCATCTTTTTTTCGCAGAAAAGCAGCATTGGGTAAGAACCATCAATACAGTCTTCTTCACAAGCAAGTTAAGCTCATACAAACAGGAACTGGGACGCTTTGTTCGGTCTGTTGTTTGCACAGTGCAGCTAGCTCCTTGCTACCATATCAGCGAAATATCCACCTAGCCAAGTCCAGAGCCAGCACTATCACCATTATCATCTAGTGATCAATTTCTATAGGAAGCGATATTGACTCCACTTTAATCGATGAGAACTTTCTATCGCCAAACGGGCCCAGGTAACTCAACATCCTTCCATTTGATCAAAATAGGGTGTAAACTTCCTCATCGCGGCTATGAGGTTGTGATGGGATCGTTCATCTCGGTGACCCCGAGCCATCGCTACATTTTGATATCTCACCACATATGCGCTATCTCTAATGTTGAGATCACCCCAAATCGATAACACGAGGGGCATGACATTTGTTCACGGACGCTTGGATCATACTCGTTAGTGTTCAGTGATTTTTCTAAACCGGTGGAGCCTTTAATTAGTTACCGCGCCCCTTCAGAAGCTTTGATCTTCGTGTATCGATAGCTCAAAAATCACAGTGTATCGGAACATGACATCGGCTCCGAATTCATCAAAGAATCGCGCAATTTACTTCGATAGGTGTCTTCATTACCCTGAATGTCTGTGGAGAAGCCCTGCATACTTAAGGCGTAGCTACAGGATGTTGGGGCCTTAATTTCTCCCACTGTAACCGCCCCACAAAAGCACACAGAACGATATGTCCGGGAAATTAGTTTTGGTGCGTTTCTACTGGGCGTTGAGGCGGGGCAGCATGTTGACCACCATGTACACAGGTTACTGGTGTCACCGGGTTCATTGCAGGTCATGTCACCAACCAGCTACTCGCCGCTGGTTATCGTGTCAGGGGGTGAGTGTTTGTTTCCGTATCTCACATCCACCAAGTTAACAAGCTATCAGTACCACACGAGGGTCCAAGCTACAGACCCTGAGAGCGGCTGTCAAACTCCCAGGCCTTGAGTTCGCCGCTGTTGACGATGTCGCCTCCAGTGATATCACAGAGGCGTTGAAAGGTGAATATGGCTTTTCTATGGCGTTGAGGACCATCGTTCACCTTATTTAGGTGTTTACGCCGTCCTTCACGTTGCGTCTCCCCTGCCTGGACATCAGTCCGTTGATGATACTCTCAACGTAAGCGTCGAACGTCGAGGGGTACTTTCTTAGTAATGAACCCCACGTCAGACTGCCATTCAAGGAACACTGAACGTTCTTCGCCAAGCTGAAGCTGCTGGAATCGAAAAGATCGTTGTTACCAGTAGTTTTGGCGCGATCCTCGATCGTAAGGAGCCCCCTCTTCCGCCCCTTGTCTGCTTGATTAACCGAACAACATTCTCCAGCTTCTCTTAAAACTGGATTTCAAGGCTTGAATCTCACAGATTCCGGTATGCAAGTTCACCTTGGCACCAGAGTCGCAATTGAGTAAGTACCCATATAGATTGGGCCAATGTCACCTTGGACGAGGTGCGAGCAAAGAGTGACGACGCGTACTATGTCTACTTTGCGTCTAAATTCCTTGCTGAGAAGGCTACATGGGACTTCGCTAAGGAGCACCCTAAAGTTGATATTGCCACCAGTGAGTGAAATCCTATCATCTACGCAGAGCATCAGCCTGATCTTTCGCATCAATAGTTCTTCCAGGATACGTTTACGGCCCATTCGCTGACCATTTCCCCTATCCCTCCAAAACCAATCTGGGCACCAACAGCTTCCCTAATATGTTGATCAAGGGCGCCTTGCCCCCAGTTGGTCCCCCCTGGTTCGTCGACGTCCGCGACATCGCCAAGGCACACGTCCTCGCTCTCAACCTTCCGCGCCTGCCCCTCGAAGAGAAGCGTTTCCTTATCAATGCTGGAAACTTCCAATGGAAAGAGGCTGCTGAGCACATCCAGAAGGCTCGCCCTCAGGTGACCACTGCCCCTCTCGACTCTTTCCCGCCCTTCCCGGGTACACCATCAACGCTAGATACTACTCGTGCTAAGATACTCCTGAAGTTCGGCGAATTCATTAAGCCACAAAAGACGCTGGAGGACTTTGTTGACAATATGGTGTTGGTGGAAAAGTCGTGGGTGCAATGAAGGATGTTGATTGGCTGGCGACTTGCCATTATTTCAAATAGAAACATACTGTACAATATTAGCGATCCTTTTTTGACCTTCTTGGAGTCGCGATGGGTATCTGAGTACTGTGTCCGCTTGAACTTCCATCTCCGCGGAACCACTAACAACAACAATACGGCTACGACTAACGAATTACCCGAATTGTAACCTTGCTCTAGCTTTCCAATACCCGCAATATGGAACCAGAGCCACGCCTTCCACACTCAACATTGCAGGATATCGATTGCTGCCCACTTTTTCGAGAGCGCATGTGATTAAGCACCATCATAAGCATTTATAAACCAACGGGGATATCTGCTGTCGAACGGTTCCGTTACTTATCGCCTTTACTCCGTTTCCAGGACGGATATATGCGCGTCCACAGGTTTCTGCGGCTTACAAAAAGCGTGTGATGGCCTACATGGCATCTGTCTCGCCGCCGTTCGCAATCATCTGGCTGATGCCAAGCATCGCCAATCCTAGCGAGGACCGCTGAGCGTGGGGAGCCAAGATGAAGTGCTGACTGGCTGGCGCCCTATAGCTATTAGCCCGTGTAGTAAGTGTTTTTTCCTTCCTTTCCAACCAAGCCATTTGAAACGAATTATCTAGTTGAACTGGCTCCCACAATCCGGAACTTGAGCAATATCCAAGGTAACCTGAACACCTTTCGGATAGCGTGTAGTAGCTGTGTCGTTTCCCTTGAGATTTACTGCATTTATAGACCTGTAGAGGCGGGGTTAAACGTTTTGCTTTTTGTTAGTAACCCTGCGGTATCGTGGTTTTCCACAGAATTCCTGATGCAAACCATGAAGCCCACGCCTCACGATTCCCCCAGAAGCTTTTCCTGGGCGTAAGGAGTGCATATGGGCTTAAGGTACCGGACCACGTTTTAAAACCTTGAAACGTAGTTGGGCGCTGGGCGCTGTAAGTGATTTGTTATCAACCCCGAAGGCGAATGGCTACTTACTGACAAAGCACATAATACAGACGACTGTTTACTCATCGTTCAGACGCGAATTCGGGTGTTCAAACACAGGCCGAGGTATGGCCGAGGGGGGCATGTCCAAAACAGGTGGACGACCTAAGTCCCATTTATGGGTTTTCGCCGAGCCTCAACAATGGGTAATATAATCTATTTGAGATGGCATCCAACCTTTCCCAATTGACGGTTGGGCGCATATTTAAGGCTCTCAACTTTCTTGTTTAACTTCAACGTCTTCCCTCTTTTTCCACCTCTTTTGCATATCTTCTGCAAAACACAACAACATAACATGTCTGGGCAGCTAGTTCTGGTACGTTGTTGCATTCTCATCATCCACAACTTGACCCACGAGCCTGAACACAGGTTACTGGTGTCACCGGCTTCATTGCAGGCCATGTCGCCAATCAGCTACTCGACAAGGGTTACCGTGTGCGGGGGTAAGTGCCACTCAAAAATGGCTTGACGTTCGCACTGACGAGTATTGCCAGCTCAACGCGAGGAGCCAAAGTGACGACCTTGTCCGAGACGGTAAAGCGCCCAGGGCTTGAATTCATCCAGATTGACGATGTTGCCACTAGCGATATCACTGAGGCCTTAAAGGGTAACTTGCTCGCCTCACCCTCTATTATACTTTTAAGTCTGACAATGTGCAGGTGTTTACGCCGTCGTCCATGTTGCCTCCCCACTCCCGGGACGTACCTCTGCTGATGATACGCTCAATGTAGGGTCATTCCCTTAGCCGCCTTTCTTGACGCTCATCTGTTCAATCAAAGACTGCTATTGAAGGGACATTAAATATCCTCCGTCAGGCCGAAATGGCCGGTATTGAGAAGATCGTCGTCACCAGCAGCTTTGGTGCTATCCTTGATCGTGGGTCCAAACCGAATGCCCTTTGAAGAGACCCTGCACTGAAATATCGTCATAGCTTCACTCAGCCCTGGATTCGCTGGCTTGAACCTCACAGACTCTGGTATGTCGCACAACATTGATGGCTCATGGGAGATCTTAGCACTTCTCCAGACTGGGCCAATGTGACTATCGAAGAAGCCAGGGCGAAGGGCGACAATCTCCTCTACGTCTATTTTGCTTCTAAATACTTGGCAGAAAGGGCTACATGGGACTTCGCCAAGAAACACCCCAATGTTGACATTGCTACAAGTAAGTCATTCACGCAAGCCATCAACGATGCAAAAGGACCAACCAAACATTTGCAGTCTTGCCAGGCTTTGTATACGGACCGTTTGCCGAACACTTCCCTTATCCATCGAAGAGCAATCTCGGAACCAACGTCTACCCATATACACTGATCAAGGGCGGTGCCACGCCTGTTGCACCTCCCTTCTTCGTTGATGTCCGTGATGTCGCCAAGGCGCACGTCCTTGCTCTCGACCTCCCCCGCCTCCCTCTCGAAGAGAAACGTTTCCTTATCAATGCTGGTAACTTCACATGGAAGGAGGCTGCCGAATACATCCAGAAGGCTCGCCCACAGGTGACCACCGCTCCTCAGGACTCCTTCGGTGCCCAGCCTGGCCCAGCGTCGACGCTTGACACTACTCGAGCCAAGACTGTTCTGAAATTCGGTGACTTTATCACTCCGCAGAAGACGATGGAGGACTTTGTCGATAACATGGAGCTCGTTGAGAAGTCCTGGGCCTGAAAGTTTGGACATTAGATGCTGGACTGAATAGATACCGCAGCACTTTGTATTGATAGGAAAACATCACAATATTTATCAGGCGATGGCCACCTTGAATTACAAGCAATATCACAGCGATGCAATCTAACAATTAACTCTTTATCTCGACGGATAATAATAGGTCACGCCACGCCACGCCACGCCAACGCCACGCCAGCGGTCACCCACAAAGCTGCCTTTTTGGTCACCAAAGCCCATATAAAAGTGGGCGCGACTCTCAGGTTCACCAGTCATACCTTCCCCCACTCTCCCCGGCAAAGCAAATCATGGTCGACAGTGCACCACCCTCCACACCACATCCCTTGGCCTTGGGAGAGGGCTCCAGCTCGGCAGGGAAACTCGCCATAGAGTCAACTCTCTTGGATGAAATCGAAGAACTTGGAATTACATTACCCTGGCACGATAATTTTGGTTTATCCACGGAAGACACGCCCCTCGATGGCGAATGCGGAAATGCCTTGCAGTCAAGCCATCATCAACCGTCACCGCTCCCTCTCAACATGTCTAGTGACGTTCATGGGTGCGATCAGGGAGGATTGGCGCTTAGGAGCGACTCAGACGGAGCAAGCGATCTGACAACTGGCATGATTGCAGAATCTGCGCCGAACGATTTTGTCAGTGGCACCCAACCACCCAACGCGGTAGTCGAAAGTGATGCTTGTTCTAGTAGTGCCGTACCAGTCGAGCGTTCAGACGACGACGCCCCCAGAGATCTTGCATTTGTATCTCTCTCCACGACCAGCTGGTGATACCAGTACGGTTAGTCGTAGAGATATTGATACCTCAATCCATCCAGTACTATTATGATATCCATGCCTATGATCCCAACTCTTGATCCCAACTCTTGATTCCTGACTGCCTTTTGCTCCGCCTTATCATTATCTACAAACCTAGACCTTTGTTTCCCTAAGATTGATTATAAAAAAGTGTTGATAAGGAGTCTGTTGATGTTTCTTAACCACCACCACCACCACCACCACCACCACCATCTCGAATGCATGCCGTTGCGCATATTGTCAAACAGGAGTAGATGTTTGGGCTTTGAAGATGCTAAGCCAGCTCAAGGTTGCCATTCATCGTTCCCTCTTAAGCTAAGGCTCTGTAACCCTCGGCCTGAAAAGACTGTTCGCCGAACCGTCGTCGGAAATAACAGCCCCTGGATGGCAGCTGCCGACATTCCATGTCCGAGTCGATAACCCCCCATATTGTCGGGAACGGTGAGCAGTACGCCATGCTGACTCCTCTCATGTGTAGATGGACACTCAAATTCGCATCAACCAGCGTTGAGCATTGGCACCAACAACGTGATAATTGCATTTCATTCATCTCGCTTAGTTGCCTCTTCCATTCTTGCACACCGACAGCGAACATCACATCAAGGTCATGTCTATGAATGTAACATCTCAGCCCATGAATCTACCCAGAGGAGCTCCAGCTCCAAGGTGCGTGGTTCATCATTTTGGGCTTCCTGAACCCTTCTTGCCGGTTTGGTCCCCGCAGCTGGAACCGCGTAGCTTGCGTGTACACAATATATAATCTTTGGGAAAGGTCGTCCACAAGACTTCCTCTTCCTCACCATCACTACAACACATAAATCTATCCCAAAACTCTGCACATTAATTAGCCTCTGCTCTGACCATTCAACACGATGCCAGGGTTCTACCATCGCGCTGTTCATTTTTTCAAGCACATCGTGTCGCCTCGCCATACTGCTAACCCGACGTCCGATAAACTCATATTGGTAAACACTTGCCTTGACCTCCTTTGTCAACGTTCTAACTTCATTTGCATCCAAAAGGTCACGGGCGTCAGTGGGTTTGTGGCAAGCCATGTCACTAACCAGCTGCTGGACAAAGGCTACCGTGTTCGCGGGTAAAAGAAATCCTTTGGTTTTAGCTGTGCCTCCAATAAATTCCTTCCTTTGCAATAGATCAGCACGTGGCAATAAAGTCAAGGTGCTGAGGGAGACAATAAAACGACCCGGCCTCGAGTTCACTGCAATTGACGATATTGCCACAAGCGACATCACGGAAGCTCTCAAAGGTACGCCATACGCATACCTAGCAAAGGGATAACGGGGTTCAGCGAAACGACAACAAGGTGTTTACGCCGTGCTCCACATTGCATCCGCGCTCCCGGGGAAGAACTTGGGCATCGACGAGACACTTTCCGTAAGTCTAATACGCGAGGATGCCCCTTTGTTGAATTTGGCCGCGGCGTTGATGGTTTTGCATACTTCTTTCTAGAGCGCAGTCGATGGCACCCTGAACATTCTCCGCCAAGCCGAAAATGCTGGAATCGAGAAGATCGTTATTACCAGCTCGTTCGGTGCGACGCTTGACCGTGAGTGATTCACCGTTGCACTCGGTTTTCACTTGATATAGCTTTGCACAGCATCACTTGCTCCTGGCTTCGCTGGCTTGAACATCACTGATTCCGGTGAGTAATTTTGGCACTGTAAGGGCGTAGGACTGACTCGCAACCCGAAGACTGGGCAAAGATCACGATCGACGATATCCGAGCAAAGAAAGACGACGACTTTTATGTATACTTCGCATCCAAATACATGGCAGAGAGGGCTGCATGGGATTTCGCCAAAGAGCACCCTCGGCTCGACATCGCCACAAGTGAGTGGCTCTCACACATCTGATAGAACTTCATAATAAAAAATCCCCTTTTGCCACCTCAGTTCTCCCTGGGGTCGTATACGGTCCCTTCGCAGAGCACTTCCCCTACCCAGCGTCCAAGAGCGGGCTAGGCACGAACATCTACCCATACACCGTGATCCACGGCGGCGTGCCCATGGTCGCGCCACCCTGGTTCGTCGACGTGCGCGACATCGCGAAGGCGCACATCCTCGCGCTCGACCTCCCGCGCATGCCCCTCGAGCAGAAGCGCTTCCTCATCAACGCGGGGAACCACCCCTGGAAGGACGTCGCGGCGGGCATCAAGGAGACGCGCCCACAGGTGACCGTCGCGGAGCCCGACAGCTTCCCGCCGCCTCCTGGCCCGCCGTCGACGCTCGATACGACGCGCGCTAAGACTGTGTTGAAGTTCGGCGAGTTCATCCAGCCGCAGAAGACTATGGAGGATTTGATTGATAATTTGGCAGTTTTCGAGAAGAATTGGACTGTGTGATTTTCTTTTCTTGGTGCTGTTTCTTTTTGTTTTCCCCTCGCGTTGGATTACAGTATACTAGTTTGATCCATAATGAAATAACGATTTGGGACCAATGTTCAGCGATGTCCACATCGTCTTGGTCGAACTTTCAATATTACCATCAGGACTGAGTAGATTTATATACATCTTATGGGACACATGTTACATGCGACAGATATCGAGAGTGAGCGGGATGTGTGGCGCTCTAGGGTAGGATTGCAAGTTGCGAGGAAATGAAAGATAGGGGTGCTAACGGTACAATGACAACAATATTGACAAGAACAACGATCCGGACAAGGGAAAAATGGGGGCGTAGCACGATTGAGGAGCGCACATTGACCAATAAAATTAGGGTATCAGACACGATAGAACACGATGCCAGGTATACTAATTAAGCACAGCGGGTCAGCTGGGATTGACGGCAGTGCAGAACCGTTTCGGGTCGTACCTAGAGCCCCTGGATCTGAACTATAAGGAATTGCTTCTCATCGCTGAATTGTTCGTCTGGATAACGTGTTCAGTCAGGCTGTGAAGCAGAAGGGCTTGGAAAGACTGACCCTCTTTATCATTGTGGAATGACTTGAGGAAGGCCAAAAGTTTTTCCTTGTTTCGTCGAAGAATAACCTCTATTTGTGGTGGTTTCTTTGGGTTTGCCACAAAGACCTATTTCCATATTGAAAAACAGCATTTGAGTCACGAGTGAGACTGAACACACCTTGAAAACGTGGAAGGCCTCAAACTGGATGTTTTTGCTCTTGTCGCGTAAAAGATTCATCATCATTTTGAGGTTGGCCTCGTTGGCTATGTATCGTGTCATGACATTGAAGTTGGCCCGGTCGAGCAAGATCTCGCCAAGCAGTTTCAAGGATTGTCGTTTCGTGACATAGTTGTTGGATAAGATGAGGGTGGTAAATGATGAGAAGAACTGCAGGATGATTGAGTATATGTGCAAAGTAGACAGGAAACGGACTAACTCGATCATAGTTCTTGTCTAGGTAATCAGCTACCATTGGTTTGTGTCGTGTGAGGGTTTCCTTGAGGTTGGCGAATGCATCACAGGAGATACCGAATGTCGTCGTCTCAATGTAGTTTGGGAATTTATAGAACCTAGATAGCAGATGAGCAATTTCCTCAACGTGGAAAGGGGCCAGCCTACGCACTGATCAGAGTGAAGCAGGATTTTAGCGAGCTGCTCGTGGCGCAACATCTCCTTCAATATCATCCCCGTATTCAGCGCCACATCCTCATTCTCATAACCAGCAAGCGTCGAGAATATCACATCGTGTTTCCCGGAAAGGTATTCAACGGTCGGGAAGCGCGAGCCGATCTGCCGCCGGAGCAAGTAGTTGAAGATCTGAACGACGTCCTTGCGGGCCTCAAACTCGAAACGTGCGATGTGTTGGACAAGGAGGTATAGGAGGTCGGTGTTGTATGTCTCTTGGGCCAGCTGGGCCACAAGCTCGGGCGTCGGTTCTGAAATCGAGGTGGTCAGGCTCAGTGACGTGGGTGATGGCAATGCTCACCAACCGTCTGCATACAGGATGGCTTTGATATGATGCAGACTCTTTGTAACCTCCTCGGTAGCCTGGATTCCAGAGGGCAGTGTCAATTGCATAAGCTCATTTGGCTCAATTTAGTGCATACCTTTCGCCGCGTCTCTCCCCCTGGGGAGCTGGATTCTAAGCGTGGCACTGCATCACGCAGGCCTCGCACAAGGTCTGGTGGCGTTCGAGGCTTTGTTTTAAAGAAGTTCATGAGTCCACGATATTTAGGAGGAAGGGGTATGGATGTATAAATGATATGTTCAACGGTTTGGTTCAGATCAAGAATTTGAATATCAACCAAGCGAAATGTGCTTATTTGGGGATATTATGACACATCACAAGGTTCTCCTTCTACCACCAAGGACACCCTTTGCGGACCCCCATTTACTTAGCCGCAAACAAACCAGTGCAGCGCTCAACGGACCAGATGTCTTAGCGATCAAGTGGCGCTCGAACGGCAGGAACTTGGAATGATTATCGTTACACAAATCATGGTCATACAGACAGCCTGAAACCTGGGGAATCTTGTTGCTGTGGTTTCCAGACGGTAGCAAGATCTCTCATTGGCTTCTTTGTACATGGTTCTATAATTTGAACATAACACAGATTCACTAGAAGGTTTCAAGCTGGCGTGGCCACGAAGATCAAACAAGGGGCTTGTTCACTACACCTAAAAACCGTTTCTAATCTTGCGCTGGGCGTACATATGGATCTGAGGGGGCCGTCGTTGTCGACTTTTGCACGACAACCTCATCATCATCATACTCTACGGGGTTCAGCCGATATAATTGCTCAAAGCGCGAAGACGCTTCCAAGTCTGCAGGCGAGGTCATGACGGCCTCAATAGGCCCGGTCTCACCATTGAAGAAAGTGCGATTTTTATCCATTTCCTCATGAAGCTTTTGAAGCCGGTCGTGGCCATAATCACAAAAACTTCGTTCTGGAACGCCAATCCAAACGTCTCTCCCATTAGGTAATTTGAAAGGGTCTTGACGTTGGACAGCGCCCGATGTATTTGCCTCTCCCCAAAATGGATTTTGGGGGTCCTCGGTAGGCGAGTATGCTGGAGTATCGTCGTGTTCCTTCCGTTCTTCAATTGCCTCTGGCCTGTGCATTGTTTTTCGGTCGCCAGAACCGGGCTCCTCCAAAGTGCCGTACGTGGGCTTGGCTTTTCGATCGTTCTTGCGCGCACTCTCACCAGGTCGAGTGGCCTGGTTAAGCTCACGCTGCCCTTTCCAAGGATATGATGTTGGGTTATACATTCCAGAACTACGGACGAGGTTATTCGTGTAAGAGAGGTATGGGTTTGAGTTAGTTGGTGGGGATTTGTGATACTTATATTTCTTGTGGGGTTGCACGTTTTATAGGCTCGGCCATTGGTCGGAATAGCCAGTAATCGAAAGTTGTTTGCTAGGACTGGGAGAAAACATCGCACCAGTGCCCACATTACATTGCGGAAAGCTGTAGACAATAAGAACAATATGGCAACCAAACAACATAGGTATTGAACTATCCGCGAGGCTCTCGTCCTCCATCGGACACATTTCTTTATTCCAAATCCGTCACGAGAAATTCAACATGTCTCAACATCTTTGCATCCTGCTCAGTGAGCACATTATCTTTTACACTTGTATAACATATCCAACAGCACATAGCATATTTATACTTGCTCTAATAGGTACTTACACTCAGTGGCGGCTTTGCGCACGCAATGAGAATATACTCATACTTACTCTTATAGTCCCGAGTTTTCCCGGTTATCCCTGCGCAAGACAAGGGGCTTACTCAGGGAGTCGCACAGCACATATCTGAGACCATTTATTGGGCTGTCAACTATGATAATGATCTATACTTTAGTTTTATTGCCTTCCTTTAATTTCCAACATAAGCAATTACGAACTGTGACTTCACTGCTTATGTACCCGGAACCCTTTCAGGCTTATAACATGGCGTTTATACATGTGCCAAATTGCGCATGCTGAATTTCCACGACATTAACGACCAACACTAAATCAAAGAAGATCGCGTCGTGCTGAGCGCTTAAGCCAATAGCAATACCTCTTTTGACCCTGAAGCACAAAATAAAAGCTATTCGGAAAATCGTTTAGCTCAAATGGGCGTTTGGGCTTGGGATTGCATTGCGTTCTTGAGTTGGCTTGCTTTTCCTTCAATGCCCGACAGCGTCCTCACGGACAATGAAATCAAGAATTTGGAGAGAGAAGAATCAAGGCTTCATTCCGAATTTCACACGACCGAGCAGCATATCCAACTCACTGCGAGTGGGTTATCTGCAACTCCCTGACAAAGAGGGAATATGTGCGCGCGACTGCTATAACGTTCGGTGATACACCGGGAACGCTCCGCACAAAGACGCATTCAAAAGCGCTGGTGTCCTCGTCTGCCCGTTTATGAACCTGCATCCTGACGCTAAGCCAGACTTCAATCAAGGGTCCTGGGCAGGCAGCCGAATCGACGCGCACGCATTCAAGGACGTCGAGGATATGTTCGAAATCGAAGGGTGGACCGATATCAGTGAACTAGTGGCATGGGTTGTTGAGGATACGGAACCCAGAAGCTTGGCTATGGAGGGACGAAATAAGCGTTTGTTGACCACCAGTGCCTTGGACTTTTCCGATGAACACCCTGTGTGCCAGTTGTGTACCACTGTTGTGCCTCAATACGACAATCACAGTAAAAAAACCTCCAAAGAAAAGATGAGCCAATATTGGGTTCTACGCAACATCGACAAGGATCAAGGGGTCGGTGGCTTGGGACACCTCGGAGCGACATACGTACCAGAATCACCCCACATGCTATGGCTCCTGGCAGTACCCATCACCCCACTCGTTTACTACAACTCTGAACGCCAGGCCATCGGCCACTGGGCTGGGGATCGTATTTTATGCCTGGGTGATGATTCAAATCACCTGCCCGACGGTGTCCTCACAGAGTGCGAAAAAAACAATCTGTGTGCTGGAAGAAAGAAAGACATAACATATCACGACAAGAGCTTTTCCGATGTCGCAATGCCGGGCCTGCACCATAGCCTTCACGAACACCAGATATCGTACCCTCCTAGCAGCGAATGGGTACTCCGCAACTTGACGAAGAAGGAGTACGTGCGTGCAAGTGCGATTACTATTGATGATACCCCAGGAACGCCATATACGAAGCCGGGGTTGGGGCATACGTTTCTTACGCAGGTATGCTGGTCTAATTCCAGATATCTGCTGGTGAAATCGGACCGTCCTCTTCATCGAGGACCGTGGGCGGGCAATAGAATCGATGCGCGCATATTGAAGGATGTGGAGGATACGTTGGAAATGGAAGAGTGGACCGATATCACTGACCTTGCAGAAGAAGTTGTAAAAGGCACCAGTGATGCCTTTTCGGACCCACTTTTCTTTTTACGTTTGCTGCGTATCTGAGACTCGCGGCGTCGCCAGAATTCGACAGAAAATGTAAGGAGTGGCAATTCTCGTTAGGATGTACAATAACAGCTTCTGTTTATATGTCCACCATACATTTGCGTCTCCCGTTGTCGCTTAGCCTTCCCATTAACATCCGCAAGAATTCCTGAGTCATAAAGATGGGCCATTATTGCAATCTACTATCAACACTTGATCATAGAGTTTGAAAATCTGGCGTGATGCTTGTGACATCAGTGGACAGAGGAAATCGTTCTTGAAATCCGAGACGAATTTTAGAGCCCAAGTGCCTTCTTACTCAGGACGCCTCCACAGTCAAATTATCCGCTAGCTCTAGGGTGGAACTTGGTAGCAATTTGAATGATATGGCATCTCTGGCGTAAGTTCTTTGACATGAACCACCTTCCCATGGCAGTCGCTTTACCATGGTGAGTCATAAGCGACAATACATACACAATATTAATATACCGTGACAAATAAATGCCTGGAGTGGGTGGGATCGATGAACCCCTGGAATCGTGTGATCCGCCTCATGTTGGCTGCTAGGCACAAACCGCGGTTGCGAACAAGGGTACCCTACCCTTAACCACATCTTCCTAGCAAGGCTTAAGAAGCCTTGATCACCTAAGTCAATCTATCTTCACACCAGCGACATGGAGCAATACTGGCATATAGTCGACATGGATAAACAACAGGCCACAGACTACGTAGGGAAGCCGGGGAGGCGGTCCTCGTCGAGGGCGCCTTGGTTGTTCTGGCGGATCGCAGTACCCGTCCGGCCAATCGAGGGTGATGGCAACAGCAACCTGGACACCATGGGCACCTGGGCGGGCGACCGCATCGTGGGTCTCGGCAACTACTCTGACTCTGAGATGCCCAAAGACGTCGTCACCCAAGCTGACCTTGCCATGCTGATGAAGAAGAATTCGAACTACCCTCGAGTGATGCGCTCCAATTTCAACATAGTTCCCCTGGCTGTATTCCGCAGGGGATTTAAGTCGCACCCAAGGGATAGCGAATGGGTGTTGCGCAACCTGACGAAGAAAGAATACGTCCGAGGGAGCCAGATTTTAAACAATGACGGCCATTATACCAGGGCTGGATTGGGATCTGCCCTCCTCATGCAGATCTGCTGGGCGGACGATCTGTCCATTTTCATTGCCCAAGAAGCATGGGCAGGCAACAGGGTCGACGCGCGGATGCTGAAGGACGTAGAGGACGAATTGGAGATGGAAGGATGGGCTGATGTTAGCGAAGGGGCTGCGAAACTCGTTCAAGGCCTCCTCAAGTTAATAGCCTTCCGAAATTCACGTAGTCGAAGTGAATCTCCGAGCTTGAGGAGGATGACGATTTATCCTTCTACAACGGTATCAAGCTAAGCCTGGCTTAGATAGGGTCTGGGAAGGAGGAGGATGATCAGGTTGTGTATTGTCCAATTACATTGTATGAAAGACATGACACAATTAGAGGGGATGCGATAACAAGCAATGTTGACCACTGCTATGTAAGTCTGGGGGATTCAAAGGCAAATAGTTTATAGATTCTAGCTGTTCTACAGCTTGGGGTATGGTGCAAGCGAGGCTGCAGGTGTCAGCATCTGGGATTTGATGCCATGGCCTTGGGTTCGAGCCCCCATGGCCGTTATACTTTGTGCTTCCTTTCGACACGACCTTAGGGGACTGCCGACTGGGGGCCAAGGTCGGCTGCCCCGAGCACGCTTCACTAATCGCCATGAAGGCCTTGATCTTGAGCCCGAGCCCGCGGCCTTGCTGAAACAGCGAGACAGTGATATCCTAGATATGTCCTACCTTACCACCCGAACGAGTAAATTTGCGCTCGACAAATACAGTGTCCACAGCGACAATGTGATCAATATGGGTGGCGGATTTAGCTGGCTCGACGGGCAAGGAGACAGGGATGACGACGAGGCCACTGGCACAGCAATTGTGGCATCGCTTGGCTCAGAAACAATGACACTGGTGAGATACGTTGTAGAGCAAGAACACAGAAATTCAAATTGAGGCGTGTGTGTGGTGGGTGACAGAGAGGGTGCAGGTGTTAGGATGGCCAAGTCTCAAGATGCGAACGGGTGTTGTCTGACGAATCCAAGCTGGGGGAGCTTACAAGGTCCTTGTTAGTTGTTTTAACCGAGTGGCGCCCACTAGTACTGACATGGAGATTAGGTAGGAATGGAGCTTGTACTAATATCGAATAGGAGGTTTAGTTTAGTGGCTGCCAGGATGAAAGTGGAGATGGCGAAACATGTCAATTGTCGGTTGTACTTGTAACAGTACGCACGTCAATATCAGGCAAATTTGAGTATGAAAAGGAGAAGACATGCTAAGTTTGGTTGTCTGCGGACGACCTTTGCTCGTCCTTCTCGTTAATAGAGTGCCGTAATATCTTATAAAGTGGAAAATGTGGTGGCGGTGCATAGGCATGATGCATGATGCACAGCCACCTGTCATCGATGCTGCTGCTTGCGGCATCATGCAGACGCTGGCATAAAGCTTGAATCATGTGGTCTCCACCAGAACTTCTCCTTAATCTCTTTTAAACGGGCAACCTAAACTTGAATGCTGTGTGTCAATGGTCAGCTATATGGCAGCCATTCATTTTGGACATGCGGCTGCAAGGCGTTGAACAAGCAGGCAATATTCCGCCATTGTTCAAGGCCGACACTAACAACGCCGCTCCTTGCGGATGTTGCAACTAGGAGAGCTTTTTCCCAGAATTTCCCAGCACTTCATTGCCGTCACCCAAGTCGTTGCCAGGCTACTATCGGCCTCGTATGGATGAGGATCTGATTAGCCAATTTGACGTTTGAACCAACCAGGGCCACTCTGAGATCCAAAATGCCACTCGACCTGCCAGATCTCCTCTTCAGGCAATTTTAGAAGCTTGGCTTTCAAAAAAATTCCCTTAATGGGCAATCCCTCAACAACCAATCTTTTTTTTTCTCTGTCCCCTGCCGCAACAATCCAGCAACGCAGCTCAAAGGGGCTCACCGATTGCCAATCCAAGGCTTTTGCTTTGTTCTTCACCGGTTAAAAGGCGATGGCACTTTTCCTTTCCAAAGCTTCACCATCCCCTTCAATAATTATTTCGCATCATGGCATCAGAGTTGACGTTCTGCACGTTCTGTGGCGAGGTACTTAAATCGACATCCAACAAAGCTCATTGCAAACCTCAAGGCCGGGCCATGGACAACACCAACGTCAGTCTAACCCCTCGCCTGGCTATGATAAACGTGCCACTGACCACTTTTCATGCCCTGTAGACTGAAGAGCGCGTACCTGGCACCGAAATCACATTCTGCCAGGTGTGCGGAATGGTCTGTAGCCCCTCAACGTATGTGGCAGACCATTTTGCTACTCATGAGGAGTTTGTCGAGCAATATATTAGGTGTGCCACACACTCGCCCCCGATGAATCAGGAAATTAACAAACCTAATCACAGGATATATGGTGCAATGGATCACCATAAACAAATGCTGAAACCCTTCACAAAACTAGCCAGCCTTGCGTCTGCGGCCTGTCCGATACATGGGCTGAATATATTCCTTGCTACGCTAGAAAACGTTCCTCGCGAGCATGGTCAATACAGGATACTGTACTGCATGGATGGTGTGAACCCTCCCCAAGCAGGACCATCCCAGCCACGACAACCACGACAATTACGACAGCACCCTCAACTGCAATCACAACTTCACCAAGCCGAACCACCAGCCACCCTAGCGCAAGCATTCACCGCCGACCAGATGCACGTCCTCCAAGACAAACTACTCACCATCGAGGCCTGGCGGCGCCGCGTCGACCACGAGACCTCGGACCAGAGCGGTGCTACTGCTGCTGCTGCCGCGTACGAGCCCCAGTGCGTGACCCCGCGGTCGCTGACACCGTTTGCATGCGACATGCCCAACGGCGTGTCGAATTCCTTCGCGCGCGGTGGGTCTGTCGAGCTGCTCGTGCCCTCACTGTCCCGGCCGGGCGCCACGACCCCGAGGAGCGAGACGCCGGTGCACTATCGCGCCACTGCAGGGGATGTCAACTATTCTGGTTACGTGGGCATGCACGGGCCTCCTTCTTCTCCTACTGCTGCCACTGGGTACGAGCGGTCTGCAAATCCAGGTCCTAGTACCCGATCCGGGGCTGCTGCTGCTTTCTCTTCCGCGGGCATGTACAATCGCCACTCGCGGTCTATCAAGCCAGACTTTGATGCCCCATCTGCGGCCGAGCCCTGCCCGTTGTCGATACCAATCAAGTCAGAGTTTGACTAGGGAAAAAAAATCATTCTTGCGACTGCTGACGGTGCTAGTGCTTATAAATGCTTGAGCGGCATCACCTCGATCCTAACACTCCGAGTCGACGCCCCTCGATGAGCCAGCATCCAAGAACGAATACACTCTGTGGCAAATACTAGGCACACACGGCGTGCCTACTCCCTGGCGGGAAGTTCCTGTTCCTGTTCCTTATCCAAAAACCCTATTTATTAACCACAAGAACATCAAAGCCGCTCCTTTTGTCCGCCGTGCTCTCTGGTATCACGTTAATCACTACAACCGCACCTCTGGTGTGTTGTCGCATCTGCATACACTAAGCCCTAGACTCTAGATGAATTAAACCCACTCGCTTGCTCGACAAGTCCCTCGCCCTGCTCTGCTATTATAGTTGTTGATCATAAATTTAGAAATCCCACTATCCTAGTACAGTATACTACAAGTATCATAATCTGTTCTCCGACAACACTGCCGGTATCATCGGTATTTTAACATTGCTCGATCATGCCGGCGGATTTTACTACTTGGAAGCGCCATTACACAGTCCCTACAAACGGTATTCTAAGCTCATGACCAAGCGCCTATCGGTTGCTTATGGCAGTGTGTACGAGTACCGGTCAACATTGCACTGCCCGGGCGATCACCCTGTCAACCTATCAAGGCGAAACATTAACATCGACACTGAGGCAGTGTCCGTCTATCACAATGCATGCTTTCGCTTACCGGGTACCATGTTGGCAGCCTTGAAGCTATGATTGGTTCCGCAGTTAGTGTTGTGTTGTAATTTACCTCTTGCCCTGAGCATCATCTAGCTCCCTAACACTGCGGTAAAGAATGCTGATTCTGAACTGCATTTTCAAAAGATAACAAGAATAGCGGGTATAGATAGTCGAATCATGTGCAAGGAAAGTGAGTATATTCAAACCTGTACATATGTGTGTATGTGTAAGGTGATAATTATAATATGTTTCTAATATAACATATGTATGGTACGATGATGTCCTTTATAATGATGTCCGAACTCTCGAAGCGTAGCTCGCTATATGCGAAGGTGGGGTGCGAGAGTTTTTTATAATACAATCATGATATAACCAAGGAACGAAGGGATGAAATGAAAGAAGGGAAGGGGTGTGGTGCATGATCAAGGCCATATAAAGGGAAATAAACTGTACAAGTCCGAGGCACAAAGCCAAAAAAAGAAAGACTACGCTCCGCGTATCCCAAACATCGCTTTAACGCGCTGCTGGAGAGTCATCTTGACCGCAACGGTTCGTGGGACATGGATCGTCGATGCAACGCCATGTATTTTCCGGTCAACTAGAGTTTGGATTAGCATTATGAAACGAACAACAAGGATGAACGAGGACCAAAGTCGGTGGGTAAAGGGGAAAGGAAGGAAGTAAAATCCCAAACTCACCATAAAATACCGGCACGCCCCCCCTCTCCACCCCAAGACTCGCATTCGCCTCCTCGAGCCACCGCACACCGAGGCGGCCCGCCTCACCAGGCCGGCCGACAATAAACGTCGTCGCTACCCCTTGCACGCGCAGGGTAATACTCGTGCCCGTCATCGGCAGCCAATCGCGATCCCCGGATGTACCTGGCCCAACTTCCCTCAGCGCCACACGGGACCCCTCCCCTCCTCCCCCTCGATAATCCGCAAAACCGCCCTTCGCGTCCCGATCATAAGGGGAGCTATACTCCCGCTTCTTCCGCTCCATGAACGCGCCATCCCCATGCGACGTGTTGTTCGCGACGTGCTTCCGGCCGCCGTTCCCCTTGATGAGCTCCGCGATACCACGCTTGCGGGGCAAGTCGCGGCGTGTATCGTACCCGAGCGCGGCGAGTGTATCCGGCGCGATAATCGAGTGCGCGAGTGAGGTGTCGAGGATGAAGTTCGTCACGATCGCGCGTGGATGTTGTTGTTGTTGTTGTTGTTGATGCTGCTGCCCCACCTTGTCCCCGGTGGCCCTGGGCATGAGGTGGTCCGAGGCCAATCGCACGCCCGTATGTCTGGGCTGGGGCGCGACGCCCCCCTCCCACCTGCCTTCTGACAACGCGGGGTCACGGGGGAGCGGCTTTTCTCGATATAGAGATGATGCTGGAAGCGATGCTGTGGAGGAGTCTTTTCGACTTCGCCGACGCCCTTGGCTTTTCGTGGAATTGCGATCTACGTCAGGTGCAACTCCATCGATGGCGTGTGGTCCGGGATCAGATCTGGGTCCCAACCCACGCTCAGATGCCACCGAGTTGCTCAGTGAGCCGCTGGTAGATGACTGCATGGACAGCGCAGGGACCACTCCACTCGGAGGAGGAAGCGCAGTTGTGCTACGAGTGGAACCGATGTTGGCCAGCAGTGGCAAGGGCTTGGAAGGCAGGGTCTGGTCCGCGGACACTGATCGCTGTGAGACCGAGTCCGACAGCGGAAACGACGAGGACGACGCATGCGGCGCGGTCCCGGGGGTGGTGTATTCATTGTTCGCTTTCGTGCACGAGGGCTCCGAGTTCGCGTGCGTGTGCATAGTTGGACGTTTCAAGTCTGGCTCGTGCGAGGTGGAGTAGCAGGTTGGCTCGCCAAAGACTCGTGGTTCGGTGGTCCCTTGGGGAGTGGTTTTGGCTGTGGACGGGGAGCCCTCAGGTGGACTCGTTCCCGGGATGACAGCGATGGCGGCACCTCGCGGTAGCCATGACCCACTGCGTGTTGAGTTTGGAGAGGTATGGGTCTCTCTCGTGGACCCGACGGAACTATCCGCATCTCGCCTCACCCCCACTGAACCCCTCGCACTCTGCATCGAGCGAACAGACTCGGAATCCACATCAAGCTGGCCTTGCTCATTAACATGCCCTTGCCTTCCACTCGCTGGTGCTACGCTTGTTTCGTGAGTGACATCCTGTTGATTATGAAGTGGGGGTGCCGATGTTTTCCTCCATGGGTTCTTGAACGGTACGTTGATGGGGTCGGTTGCGAATACGTCTCCGGCACTTCGCCTATTTAGCGTGCCCCTATAGTTCTCCTGGGCACCCCTGATGGCCGCCACAGAGCTTGGTCTTATCGATACCTCAACGACGGTGTCCTCTCCAGAGTCGAGGTTCGTCACCGGCAGCCTGGTATACTCCATCCGCGGATACAAGTCCTCTCTATTCTTGGGCAATTGGACGACCAGCCGCCAAGCCAGTTTCCCTTCTAGTTGCGTTTCATTCGTGTAGTCCAGTTCCGGTGCTCTTCGGCTGTTCACGTCTTCGCGCTGCTTCTGCTTGCTTCTTGGCTTAGGCCGCCCGTCAAACCCTGCCCCGATTTTAATGCCAGCACAGGGCAACGTGTCAATCTCCGTCGTGTATGGTATGTTGTCTGGGCCGAGAGCACGAGCGAGGTGTTGTGATGCTGTGGTAGATTGATCTGGGAGGCGATTTGCATCTATTTCTGTTGCACAGCCTAGTGAGCCACGGAAGGATCCCGACTGATGGGATAACACTCACCGGCGAACTCATCAGTTGCAGCCTCTTTTGGGCGGCTATGGTTGCGAAGCTCTGATCTCTCAGCCTGCACTTCAGCGTAGGTCGGCAGGGTTGGCAGGGACTTGTGCCCTTTGCCATAGCCATAGCCATAGTCGTTACCAGAATCGTGCTCAGCTGTAGACAGCGCACTTTGAGAGCTACGTTCAGTTGTAGCATGTATATCGTTGGTCGTATCCGTGGCAACGAGTGCGATGCGTGGCGTTGAGAACGAGTCATGCTTCGTCGACGAAGGCTTTGGCGCAATGTTGGAATTGGCGTTGGCTGATGCACCTGTCAGGACCCGTTCCTTGACTCGAGGACGACGATCGCGGACAAGCGGTTGGTGTGGATGTGGTGTACCATCGAGGGTGACTCCGTCCAGCGAAATGGGGGAAGAAGGGATAGGGACGTTCAACAAGGACATGAATGGGAGAAGCTGGAAGAAAAAAGGGAAATGATAATATAGTCGAAAGTGCTACTGCCAACTGTCAACAACACTGCCACTAAGATCAGTACGAGGAAGATGTGCGACCTAAAAATACGAAGAGATTCCAGCTTTAAAAAAGACGTGACTGAAGAAATGGATGGCCACAAGGGCTTGTTTGACCGTGTGGTAATCTGGGCAGGCGTCACAATTTTCGTTTCATTCCATGACGACGGCGAAAATGACACAGAAACTCTCAGCAACGCCTGTCACTCCCAGAACGCCATTGTGAGGCCGACATGTTGCTCCACGTAATCTAGCGCGTACAGCCACCTTCTAGTCCATGAACTTCTCGTTCGTTTTTGCGTGGGTGAAAGCATGCTTGGTGGAATAGGGAGACAGTGAGATGGTAAGAGTCAAGAGTCAATTGTATCAAGGTACATTTGACGCCTGCAATGTCGGCGTTTTATAATCCCCACCCAAGGAACGCACGGACCGCCACTTGGCCTGTCAAATCAACGGAAAAATTCCACCTTGGCACTAGAATGCTTGTCCAGGACCCGCCGACTTGAGGTTAAACACGGATTGGAGAGCGGAAGGGCCAATGTATATCAACCGTGGTCTGGTCTAATATTTAACACTGACAACTCACATCAGTCTAATCCACAAAATGTCCATACTTGACTCGTTCTGGCAACGTTGGCAAGAAAGACACGATCCAACAACAACTCTGGAGGTAGACCGCACTTCAGGCTGCAAGTTCCCAACTGCCCAGGATGTGGCTCCGCCGCGGCGTCCTGCTAAATCCCTACTCTCGTTCTCAGCTAACCATGCGCATCGATTGGAGCATTGCGTTTGGACAGCTGCCCTTGGCGCCCTGCAGGGAGCCCACCGATTCCGGTCTATGGCCCATTGTATCATGGACCATTCACCTTTGTATCCCATAGACCCCTGCAGGGAAGGGCGCCACGTTCCCCATGTCACTCATTTCTCTGGCGAACCGGCATTGCTTGACTATGTTGTGCAGTTTGAGGCACATCAACAAGGCCCTCATGACAATCGCGAAACGGAGGGTTACTATCCTGAACCAAAATGAAGGAATATTCCGCCATACGAGAAAGGAGGATGTCACGATGGCGATTTCGTTGTATGAGGTAGGACGGTTGCAATCTCTCTTGCAGCGTGATTGTTAGACAAATTTGGGGCTGATACTCGTCAAAGCCCTTCAGGATATCCACAACCTGGCCACTGATGTCCATTTATCCTTCCGCTTCCAAGTCGTCTTCGACATCCTTCAACCCTGCAGCATCTATTCTGTTACCTGATTATGTCCCTTGAGTCAGGTCGTGTTTCGGGATCATCGTAATCAAATCGTAATCGACGGATGTTGTCACGAGGAGAGTGCAAGCCTCGTATAGGACCAGACTGCATTGCGCGTGTCTTTCCGGTACATCAAACATCGCATTGACAGAGTGTACGTCGTCGTCCCCGTTTTCCTCTAATCCTTGCTCATCGGTGCTGCAGCTGGCGCAATTCCCCTACTTGTGAACCATGGACTGCTGTGCATGGCCATGGGCTTCCTCATTCCCGCCTCCTCTTCTGACATCGACAACACGGAACGCCCATTGTGTGGTGCGGCCTCATGGGGCAAAAGGCCGTGCAGCAGCTGCCCTTCGACCTTGACCGGGGCGTTGCGCTCGCTGACGTCCGCAAGGGCATTTTCCATGCCGTGCAAGGTCTCCGTTCCAGACTCCCAGTGCACGCGGTGCGAAACCCCGTGTATTCAGCTGGTTATCTCTAGTAACCCCCATATTGCGGGCATCGGGCTAAACCAGTCATTTAATCTCTATCTGGCGGTGCTGAAATGTGCCTATGATAGGCAAACCAGGATACGTTCCGTGCTTATCACGGAGAAACTGCAGGCCCCTGCAGCATGCTGACATTTCATGTGATCGAAAAATCGACGTATAACGCCAAGGGGATGCTACTTCTGCTGGGTAGTCTGGTCTGGGCAAGGGCGCACTTTCTTCTTTTATTGCTTGCTGATTCCATTCGTGCAGCGGTGTCACGATACACCCGCTTTGTTTATGGATGAGTCCATGTGAGCTTTTCACACATGAATTGGGGGCCTGTGCTCACTTCTCACAACTCTTGTGATGACCTTCGGATTCCAACAACCCCCTCTGCGCAAACAGTATTCGGCAGTGGCTCCATCTATTTGCTGGTGAAGCTTTGAAGGCTCAGTGCAATTGAACGCTAAGTTCTGCTCCGTATCGGATTATCACCCGCTCAATCGGGGCTCGGTTCACCGACGGGTCAGCCGTGATCTTCCTATTCCATAATTATTATCCGTTGACGAATTCTGCAGCGTGGCGTTTATTACCTCGTTGGGAAGCTTAAAGCCCGGTAGGTATTTAATCCAATTGGGGTACCAGCAATCAACATCCATACTCCTCAGATATGCAACTCCCAACAATCCTTGTGCTCGCATTAACCAGTGCCCTGGCCCAAGCAAACCCATGGATCAACCTCTTCAATTCCGGGGAGTGTAATGTGGACAACC
>JASFDG010000338.1:0-23928 GCA_036937095.1 Phaeolepiota aurea
CATGTACTTTTGGT
Source organism: Phaeolepiota aurea (assembly GCA_036937095.1). Taxonomy (NCBI): domain Eukaryota; kingdom Fungi; phylum Basidiomycota; class Agaricomycetes; order Agaricales; family Squamanitaceae; genus Phaeolepiota; species Phaeolepiota aurea. The sequence continues at coordinate 15 of JASFDG010000338.1, forward strand.
GCGAGTTGCCGGGGCATGAGTCACTGGTCTAGGCCATGCTCCATTTGGTTAGCACTGTTGCTCAGTTGCCATTTCCATGGTCTTCTGCGGCATTGCCTCATGTATCAGCACATGGTGTCATTCAGCCGAGCTTCTTCGGAGATGGAAACCTCACTGTCGTGAAGTGATTGAAGTGTGTGCACATCCTGGAAAGTCCTCAGTCCATTGGGGTGAAGTGCGTATCTTCTCCTTGCAGCTTTCTGCGAGGTATTGCCTAGAGTCACATCACTTCGCAGCATTCACACAGCATTCAGCATGCATGTCACGTTACTGGTGGGCGAGTGGCACATGCATTTGTCACCGGGTTCGGTGGCCACACTCACGCAGGGCGTATTACTGGTTACTACAGTACAACAGGATCACTTAGATCTGTAGGTCAAAAACCTACAGGTAGCAGGTTTTTACAGGTTACTTGCAAATAATGGGTATTCACAGTAGTATTGGGGAAGTTTGGTTTTGTTTTGGTTTACACCATTTTTCCCCAAACCAGAAACCAAACCACTTGGTTTTTCCCACAATTCTCCAAACTGAAACCAAACTAATAAAAACAGTTTTTATCAGTTTGGTTTGGTTTAAACTCAGTTTCAAACTAAAACTGTTTAGATATATACTAGAAAGAGCTATTGATGTAAATAAAACAAAAAACAAGCTATATAATTTGTACATTAACTCTAAATAGAACTTGAGACTCAGAAGTTTGGTATAGACTAGGTTTTAGACTATTTTTTAACCTCCATTTTCATTCCAAAGGCAATAAATTCCTAAGTTTGAGCCTATTTGAACCCTAGGAATGACTGCACTTCATGTTTGTTTCTGGAAACTGGCCATTCCACTACTCCAGCTACCTTAATGGGATCCATCTCTACCTGGCCTTCAGAAATGATAAGTCCAAGGTATTCAATCCACATCTTCTCAAACTCACACTTGTCAGGCCAAAGGAACAGTTTGTGGCCTTGGAGCTGCTGTAGTACCAGTTGGAAGATGTACCAGTATTTCTCAAGGGACTTAGTGAAGATGAGGATGTTGTCCAGGTAGATATAGACTACTCCTTCTATAATGAGATTATGGAAAATGTTATTCATTATAGTCTGGAAAGTGGAAGGGGAGTTGGTGAGACTGAAGAATATGACCAATGGCTCAAAGAGGCCACAATTGGTGTGGAATGCCACTTTCCACTTGTCTCCTTCCTTTATCTGGATATTGTTGTACCCCCAGCAGATATCCAACTTAGTGAAGTAGCATGTACCCTGTAGCTGATTTACCAAGTCCGAGATAAGGGGGAGAGGATACTGGTTTTTTATGGTGAAAGAATTGAGCACTTGGTAGTCCTGGATGAGTCAGAGTAAATCATCCTTCTTCTTAATGAAGAACACTGGGGATGCCACTGGAAACTTGGATAAACAGATTTGGCCTGTGGTGAGGTTTTTCTGGATGAACACATTGAGCTCTACTTGTTCTGAAGAGAAAAGCGGGTACACCTTACAATTACTCAGCTTGGTGTCAGGCTCAATTTCTATAGCATGATCCTATGGCTTTCAGTCTAAAAGAGGTCAAGATGAGTTGATGCAAGAGCCACTGCACAACATATAGATTGGAGGGAAAATGAGATCGGCAAAGTAGACCAAACTGTGGTCACTCTATATTTGCTCCCTAGGCCCAACCCCCCTATTGGATGAAGGGGATGCCAACATGCCGGCCCTGATACTGGACTGTGATGAGAATAAGGAGGAAGATGAAGAGCCCCTTCTGGAGCTAGGAGACCAGCTGTTCTGTACCAGACTACATCACTCCAAAACTATTTGCACCTCATCTATAGCCTCACAGTGACTAGCCAAAGCCTTCCACAAGAACTCACAGCCAAAGTCCTTTGAAGAGCTTGTTCCACCCAGCCTGCATGACTTCTCAGATGTATTCTCCAAAGAGGTGTTCAACATATTGCTGGACCAAAAGCCATGGGATCATGCCATAGAGATTGAGCCTAATACCAAGCCAAGTAATTGCAAGATGTACCTGCTTTCCCCTTCAGAACAAGTAGAGCTCGATGTGTTCATCCAGGAGAACCTTGCCATAGGCTGAATCCATCTATCCAAGTCTCCAATGGCATCCCCAGTATTCTTCATTAAGAAGAAGGATAGTTTACTCCAACTCATCCAGGACTACCAAGTGCTCAATTTCTTTACCATAAAAAACCGGTATCCTCTCCCCCTTATCTTGGACTTGGTAAATCAGCTACGGGGTATGTGCTACTTCACCAAGTTGGACGTCTGCTGGGAGGTACAATAATGTCCAGATAAAGGAAGGAGATAAGTGGAAAGCAGCATTCTGCACCAATTATGGCCTCTTCAAGCCATTGGTCATGTTTTTTGGTCTCACCAACTCCCCTTCCACTTTCCAGACTATGATGAATGTTATTTTCTATAACCTTATTATGGAAGAAGTAGTCTGTATCTACCTAGACAACATCCTTATCTTCACTAAGTCCCTTGAGGAATACCAGTGCATTTCCCAACTGGTACTGCACCAGTAGCTAGCACTATTGTTAACAAAACCTCAGTACTTGTCAGTAAGCTATTGTGCATAATGCCAATAACTTTTGGATAATGTTTTTGTAGTACTATTATATATTAGCTAGTAAGTAATTGTAAATCATTGTTAATCATTATCAATAGACTAGTAGGCAATTGTAAACCATTGTTAATCATTGTTAATAGACTAGAAAGCAATTGTAAATCATTATCAATCATTATCAATAGACTAGTAGGCAATTGTAAACTATTGTCAATCATTGTCAACCATTGTAAATCATTGTCAACTATTGTAATAAAATAGTAATTCAAAAAATAAGCTAGTGGCAAATACCCTTTCTAGGTCTAGCTCTTATTAGGCTCTATATTGATAATATAATATAATAAACATATCTTTTTGCTTCAGGCAATATACTGCCACTACCTTCAGGCTGTCACTTCTTACTATTTGCCTTGTTACTAGTAAGAACTGTTCTCAGCTGTACCAAAGCCCAGCTAACCTTACCAATTGCAGTTTTGATGTGATATAAGTTAGTGCCACTCTTGCTATTTGCTTGCATCTACCAAGCCAAGGCCAGAATAATGATTAGAAGACCATTTGTACTACCAGAAAGTAACTGGGACCAGTTAGCTTCTAATAGCACCTGTTGTGATAAACTATTGCCTCACCAACTAGGCTGCATTGCTTGCTACCAGCTATTCCAACAACTACCAAACTCTGCTATATTCTCCAAAATTGGCATTTGTTCTGCCTGAGTACAACAACCATTCTTCAGCTATATTACAACTTTACTTGGGCAATGATTGGTAGGCAATCACTATAATATATATGTTAATATGATATTCAAATGAATAATAATAAGATATATAGCTTTTGGTGGATTCTTAATCTCAAATAGAATCCAGTTTGAAAATAGAGTTGTCTACTTGCTATTATTGGAAATGCCTTGCAAAAAAGGAAAGATAGCTATAGCAGCTTTATCAGTTAGGGTTATTGAAGCCCTAGCTATTGTTGCTGCATTAGCCATATCAGCATCAGTATCTGCTCCATCATTCATAGCTTCATTATTCACAGCTTCATCATTTGCAGCTTTATTATTTGCAGCTCCATCATTTGCATCTTCATGAATCGGAGCTCTATCATTTGTATCTTTATCAATCAGAGCTTCATTATTAGTATCTTCATCATTCACAGCTTTATTGTTTGCAGCTCCATTGTTTGTATCTTCATAAATCAGAGCTCTATCATTTGCATCTTCATCAATTGGAGCTTTATCATTTGCATCTTTATTATTCACAGCTCCATTGTTTGCATCTTTATGATTTACAGCTCTATTATTTGCAGCTTCATCATGATTCACAGCTCCATCTTTTGCAGGTTCCAATCTAAAGCAGATAAAGCAGATATTAGTCAAAAGTTAGATAAGTAATTATATAATATACTTTTTTTTCTTCGCCTTTCCTTTTTTTGGTAATATCTCTAAATGATGACTACTACCTTCACCTAGACCAAGACTATCCAATAATTGCTTATTTCTTGCAATATTAGCTTATCACTCTTGCTCATAGTTTGAAGGATCTGGCTTTGAGCTTCCTGATTTGGTAATATCATGACTAGTATTAGAATCATCTCTATTCTGAGGCTGGGGAGATCCTTTGGGTAACAAGCTTGCTAAGGCTTGCAAATCACAATTCTCCTTGTCTATCATATATAGTTAGTTATAGTTATATTACTTTAGATTGTTAAAAAAATATTACCAAATGTAGCCTCCAAGAATTGGTCAAAGAATGGCATAAATTGTGTATTGTATGTTTTGCCTAAAAAATCATCAAAGTGTTCCCCTTTTGATATCGCTCCTTCATGGCAGCTAATGGGAAATATTATTAACTCTAAAATATAATACAATAGAGATGACTTATACTAAAGTTTGAATTGTACTACCTAACTTGGGCATTGGTCCAACAATGTTAGTACAGGCCCAGCCTGTTTGTTTGTATATTTCTTTTGCAGCATCTTCAATTGTACAAGAGAGTTTATCAATATTCCTATATAGTAGACATATTAGTTCTAGAAGTATATAAAATAAATAGCTTACTTTTGTAATAAGTAATTCAGATCATCATCTTCATCCCCTTCTATCAAACCATCTTTATATTGCTGCTAAAACTTCTCTAGCTACCCCTTGATATTGGTATCTGATTCCTCATATCATTCTTGCATCTTTTTATTATGAAAGTTGAAGTGATCTTGAGATGTATAGATTATGCTAGAATTTGCTTTCTGATGTTTTTGCCACTTGGTATCAAATTCTGACTTTAGTTCATCACCAAATAGCTTTAAAAAAGCTTGCCAAGGCTAGAGTAATTGTGAGGTACTTTTAAGTTTCAAAACACCCTGGATTCCAGTGCCTGAACTCACTCCCTGACTCTTATTATAAATCCAGTGGTGAATTCACCAGTATATATATTAAAAAAGTTGGTAATTCTGGAAAAAAGCAACCACTTACATTTTCACTTGCCTTTTCCTTTATTGTTTTTGCCTGTTCCTCATTATCAGCATCAGCAATTTCCTTAGTAGTTGGAGGAGGGGTAGACCATTGGTTATAAAATTCTGTATATATTCTAGCAAAAAAACTAGCTATCATTTTTGTATCTTGAGCTTTGCAAAATTCAGGCAGCTAAGCAAAGAGCCAACTTTGTTGCTCTACTGAGGTCCAGGATTTCTTTGGCATAGTGATAAGAGCAAGTAGTGCAGTAACAAGAGAAAGTGGTATGAGCAAGTGTATAAATGAATAACAAAATAGCCAGAAATGAGTAATAACTAAGATATTTCATATTTGGGTTGCAAGCAGATGATAAGCAAGTGTCAATACATATAAAATTAATATTAATTTCAGGAGAATTGTACTAAAATACAATAAATAGCAATAATAATAATATAAATAGTGATTACAAAAGTAGTCAGCATTGGTATATCCAAAAAAAAGAGTGGGTGAGTATCAGTAGACCCAAAAAAAGGGTGGTATATACCCAAAAAAGGTGCAGAAGGGTGGGTGAGGGTGCCAGCAGCTTTGGCGTTGATATGCCCCTAGCCCAGTTAGACACCAGAACCAGTTCTATGGCTAAGTACATGTATGTGCTATTTGCATATGTGAAGCAAAGTGCCAATACAATTGGACTGATATGCCATATGTTATGAGTCTGCCATATATACTACACATCACATCACCTTGTTCCAACATCATCCTACAAGCTAACACCGTATTGCATGCTGCTACTGAGTAGATGCCTTGCACTCGCCTTATGCATGCCACATGTGCACTCCATATTCGCTTACCATCACAGCCTTATACATACCTCACACTAGCCTTGCCTCTTGGTGTACAGCCTTGGGTTCAGATCTAGGAGTAGTATATGGACTGCAGTTCCCATCCACTGTAGATAGTGCCATATATAAGATGTACCACAGTAGACAACAAGAAAAACAGATCAGCAGAGTGCAAGCTTCCCTCCACATTCTTTAGAGTTCAGAGTTTTCCTTCTGACTAGTGTCTTGACCCCCAACCTTAGATTAGATTTCCGAGTGCTTACATTTGTATTTTATTCCATTTATATTTCCATTCACTCTAACATATGGAGGTTTTGTTCCATTTCATTTATTCTAAGTTCTCCAGTTATACTCCATCTATGATTGTGCTCTCACTCCATTCTCATATGCACCATAGCACTTTGACATTCTGCTCACCATGCACTAACAGGAAACTGCTTTCCTACCTCACACCCTACAGCTGAACTCACCAGGAGCATTGCATGCTCTCTGAGGGTTGGCTGGACATATCAGCATGCTAGAAAAAAAGCCCAGTATACCAATGTGGCATATCTGGGGATGCAGAAGGGGTGGTAAAGGGTACAGGAGGGTGGGGGCACAGGAGACTAGGGCAGAGGGTGGGCGGCAGTAAAAAAATACCCCAGAATTGCTATCATGGCTCATCTGGGGGTGTAGGAGGGTGGAAAAAGGCACCAGTGGCTTTAGCATAGCAGAAAACCCATCCAGATGTGCCATTATGGCATATCTGGGGGTGCAGAAGGGTGGGTGAGGGTGCCAGCAGCTCTGGCACAGCAGAAAATCTGCCCAGATGCACATTGCAGTATATCTGGGGGTACAGGAGAGTGGATGAGGTGGCTGGTAGTACTAGCATGCAAAAAAAATGCACCAGGTATGCTGTGTAGGAGGCTGGGGCAGGTAAGGGGGGGGGGCAATAGTACTAGTTGCTTTACCTCTACTGCAAGCAATACCCAATATTATCAGAAAATGGCTTAACCATGCACAGAGGCAAGTGACAACCTACTGCTGTGGAGGTTGGGATAATGACAGTGGTAGGGGGAAAAAAAGTTTGCATCAAACTCCGACTAAATGATCATGTGACCACAGTGCATGTGACCACATTGCACAGCCGCATTTGATTAGATCTTTGATCCCCCTGCCCTTACAATATGATCCCAGATAGCCAGGCAAACAGCTCAGGCCTATACAATCTTTAAAACTATTGAGGGCTCCCTCTACCTCCAGAATCTCCTTATTATTGCTACCTCTCCTGCCAAAAAAGCCTTCTTTATTAACAAATTGCAAATCATCCTTCCTGATGTATTTCTTAGTCACACCAAACAACCATCTGGCCTATTTGACATTATGACTATATGGTTTGGGAGGTTTGAGGGTGCCTCAGCCCAATTTGCTGTTATGAGGACTGCTCTCCAGTAGAGACAGGATTATTTTATCCAGTATTACATGAATAAGGTCAATTTTATTCACAGGATTGGCTTAAATTGGTCCCCTACTACCAGGGATGCAGCTTTGGAGGGCTTTAGAGTTGTCTATTTATCTAAGCTTACTAATCCTTACCCTGTGGTAGAAAAGTGAATTTTTTGTCTTTTTGGCTAACTTTATTGATTCTTATTCTATTATAGACAAGTGGATTGTCAAAACAGATGTGATCAATACCAAATGGTGAGACTATCTTGCAAATGATCCAAGGGCACTCCCTGATAGGCAAAATAAGTGAAAACCTATTGCTTACATGGATATTAAATTGCTCAAGCTTGATATTGGGCCCAATGAAAATGTACTCATCTATAATCAAGATACTCTGCAGTGATCCTGACCTCCTCTTATACATCAATAGCATCATCAGGCAAGCCATTAATTATTGCAGGAGCATGAAAGTAAGCTAATCTTATTAATATCAAATATATCAATATACTCACTCATGCTCACTTATGCTAGCTTAAAAACCTAGGCAAAATTGTCCAAGCTGGCTTTTCAGCTAGGTCTCTTGGTACACCAACCATCAACTGGGTACAAAATATCCTTTTAAAGTGACTCTCACAAAATATTATCAATATCCTTGATTGCCAAACTTTCCACATTTTTTTACTTTTCTGGATACTTATTTGCAAGAAGCTCTCCTCTGTCATATCAGATGATCTTATTACCTAGCTTGCCAAAACTTCTATTCTCTGGATGAACAAGGATGCTCTACTTGGCCTAGTTGATGAAAGTGATATTGGGAATATTGAGTTAGATATTGCAGGTAATTTGTTCAACTTCCCAGAAGCTGAGTTTGCTCCTCTGATAGGGGGTATAGCTGCCAATTATGCAAGGTAAAGTTTCTCTATTTGTTAAATAACTTTCTGACTTTGGTTATATAGAGTTATCTATAATGAATACCAAATACATCAGTTTGTTATATCTTAGATAATTTTCCAATCTCTTGCCAATAACGATGGTGGATATTTCTACCTTGCCCAATATGGAATACAAGTTAGGGGGAGGCTGATATAGCTGTAGTATGGGATCCTTCACTTTATTATAGGACAAGCCTATAGAATTATCCTCCAACAACTCAAGATATTCCAGACTTAAATCAAACAGGTTTGTTGGTCTTTACTTAAAATCATATCTAATCTAAATTGGATAGGTTTGGCAATCTTTACTCCAAAGTGCCTTCTAGGTCTTTGGAAAAAAATTGTTGATGGGTGACTTACATTACAACAACTACGATCCTGTCAGGGGATAACCTATTTCTATTCCTTTCCTTTCCTTTTCTATTCTATCTCATTCATATAATATTCACTCATTTAATATAGCTCACACTCCTTTCCCATCCACATTCTGTTTCACTCCACTTTCATTCCAATACTCCCTCATTCACACCAGCATTCATGGCCACTTGGACTAGGCAACCTACTAGTACTCTATGGGTGTGACACTCTGCATGATCCCATCTTCATTCTGGTCTCATGCACCCAACCTGATATGTCATAAGGAGCATGCTTACATACACTTCCCATGCCCTCTTTCATATATAGCTTATGCTTCCTGATGAGGTTCTTCAAAGTTTCCTCTTTGGATACCCCTTATCAGGTAAGCCTATTACTACTCTTAGATATTTAATATATTTACCTTTTGATACCCCTCATCAGTGGTCTGAGCAGGCACCCCCTGAGGTTGCCCTTACAGATCCCAGTGGATAGAAGAAGCAGACTTAGATTAAATTCATTAGTTTCCTATAGTACTTTTCTTGGTCAAAATTGATCTGACTTGGCTTGTTTTGGGTTGGACTTTGGTACTGCCACAATCAACAAACATATTCCCACTCCATGCCACTGAAATGAAAAGATGAAGCTGCTATTTCTCCAGCTGCTAGGCCAAAAACAAAGCAAAGCAAGAAAACATTTTGCATACCTGTAGCTAGGAATGTTACAAACCCCATTTCTTTTCTTATATCATATATCTTTCCCCTCTTTCTATTCTTGCTATCAGACAGGCAGCTACCTTGGGTTTCCCTTATGCTTACCACAGGTAGTTGATCAAACACTGTTTCACTGTACATGTGTTTGTTTGTACCCTGTTTCTCCTCTCACATATTTTACATATTGTAGATAGCTATTCTTGCTATCTCTGTACTTTACTATATATAGGGTAGAGTAGTGTAGTTGGTTCTTTAGCTAGTTCTTGAGAATCTTACCACTCTCAAACCTTCTTCCTAAGACTCTGAGACTTGCTAAGTCTTATTCTCTTCAAGATTGTACTTCCTCAATGAACCCAGAATACTAGAACTTAGAATGACTAGCAACAAGTCTTTGCTTGCAGTATAGGCATAGTTTGAAGTTATAACAATTACTGCCCTTTGCATAATTCTATGAATACCCACTTTTTTTTTTAACTGACCATATGATGAAGTGCCTGAACAAACAAAGTGATGGCTATCATACTGATCAATGATGATAAGGTATTGCATTCTCTTGTTGACAATATCAATACTGGCAGAATCATCTGCCAGCTTTTGTTGTACTTTGTTGAGGAATAGGGAAGGATTGGCAGTAATGATTGCATTCAGATAGACTAAGCTAGATATGAGGGATATCCAGTATGACAGCTAAATGGGTTATTGACCATGTTGTACTCCTGATAGTTCCTAAGGACTTTTGAGACAAGGCCAACTAAACACCATGCATTGGCAGATATATCTCACACTGTGAGTTGGTCTTCATAATACTATATCACAATTCTGCATTTGAGATTGTCTGAGATGGCTGCAGACATTGGTGATGGAGGACTATCTCTCAGTGTGATAGCCATCATCACTTTGTTTGTTCAGGCACTTCATCACATAGTCAGTTGGAAAAAAAAGTGGATGTTCATAGAATTATACAAAGGGCAGTACCAATTGGTAGGCCAATTTAATGTTAATCACAGCTCAAAGGCTGGTTAAGTATTTACTGACTTGGATATGATTAGGTACTATCAAGCTTTTGCCACTCAAACAAGGTGAAGATATGAAGTTCCAACCATGGGTTACTCTGCAATAGAACAATACATATGGTGTTGATGCATTAAATTAAGCAAGCCTCATTAATCTCAATTCAAATACCATGTGGTATCATGGAAGATATGTCATTGTGAAATCTCAGGACCAGTGCAAGGTAGGGACCTGGGTCTATACTCAATCACCATTGTTAGTCAGTTAAACTCCCTAAATCAAATACATTGTATATATGAATATCTTGCTCAAAGTTCAACACTAGGACCAGGATGCAACCTCTGAACCTCCAATCACAGGTCATATCATTGACATTCTGCAAGATATGAGTGGCAAGGCATCTTTAATTGTCATTGACATATTCCAAGTTGCTGCCATCTGCCATGAGATGTTTGGAACACCAATCCTAAAACATTGTCTCAATGAGAGGAGGGTTCTTGTTATTCCTGCTATGGTCAGCATTCTGAAAGGTTATTTATTACTGAACTCACCTGATGCATTTGACTAGAAAGGCTGTCCTTTTTGAGTATAATGTTCAACATGATTGTCACCATGCAGGTTGTACAGCATCTAGAAAGTGGGCTGTTCTACAAGAATGAGTTGAATCTGGCATAACAGAAGCATTCATTGAACACAAACCTATCGATGTATTCCTCTTTAACACCATTGCATTCCATAATGTGCATCTAATCCAGGCCATCCTTCTGCGAGACCTGACTTGCCCATTACCATATGCAGCAGACTGATGATTACATCATGATCAGGTAGTGCAGAAGCTCCGCATTGCACAAGAATCGAAGTGAGCAGTGACAGCCTTGAAGGCAGCAGAAAGGAAGAAAGCAGCTTTACAAAAGGCAATGGGGACTGATGGTAGCAAGTGCCACTGCTAGGCCTTGAAAGCAAAAGCGGGTGCAAGATGTTGAGATCGAGGGAGAGGAGCATGATGCTATGGAAATTGATGAAGGTCATGGTCCACATGCTGAGGATATGGCAGGCAAGGTTGAGTATGGGTAGTATTGGATGTTGTAGATAGATGACAAGGAATGCCTAAGTTAGCTGTGATGCAGGTATTTGCCAGCTTTTTCGAATAGCTGGTGACAGTCCAACCTGTTGAGCAGATGTTTGGCAGCAGCCTCAAGGACCCTGTTGGAAATGTCATCCCAGGCTGAATTTGGCCAGGTTGGAGAAATGTTTATGTCAGCTTCTGTATGCATCCATATTGAGCATCAACATGACATCCATCATTCTGAATGATGTTCATGTCACATTTTGTACAATTGGTAATGTAATAAACAAGTCAGAATATATTAAGGTAGCTGTCATCCACAACCTGTGAGCTCATGTGCTGTGATCATTTGTGACATAGATCAATAATATATCAGGAAAGTTTTTATAGATAGGTGGCTATCTTTGATCCACAGACAAAATCCTTAAATTTTGTCAATAGGAACTCTTTATAACAATAAGGTAGACATTCCTGCAAAGTTTTATGCTTATTGAACAGCTCAATCTTGTCAAGTTTCCCTCGGAATGTCAGACATTGGCAGCAATGGCTCATGGCATGTCAAAGTCAGTGGGTCTTCTATTGTTTTGGTGGGATAAAAGCTCTAACTCATCAATAAGGCCCTGCTTCCCCAACTCCTCAAATATGTCCTGCAGCAGTACTTGATGTCCCTTGTACTTTCGTGCTGCCCATGCTGCTTGCTTCCCATTTAGCCTTGCTCAACACCCTCATCGCTTTCAATTTCCCTCTAGATATCATCTGAGAATTAATCAAGGAATATTTCGGCATGATTTAAGGCATACAGTCTTGTTGTCCAATGTCATCTCTTCATCCCTATCTGATACATCTGAGTCTGTGCCAGCAGATTTTTGTCATTTGTTTGACTTCGCATTCCGAGCAGCCTGTAAATTTGTTTTACGGACTGAATAAGAGGATTTGCACTTTCCCATAGCAGTCATGGACAAGAGTGAATGAGCTTCATTCAAGATATCAATGGGATCTCCAGGTATAAATTCTTATTTTGGATACTACATATGCAAGTCTCTGGTGAAAATTAAAGTACGCGTGGATTCAGCTAAACTAGGCTATATAGAACAGTTCCTATTGACCATATCTTTCAAAATCAGTTGATGAACATGTTTTTGGCACGCTTTTGTGTTAATTAACCTGTTCTTTCCTTTTTTGATCATGTCACACTGAGTACACGTGACCTTGCAGTTTGCGGATGACAGCTACCTTACTTATATACTATCGGACTCGAGTTTGGTTCATAACATGTCCGCCCCTGCCAGTACCAGTTTGCCATGCCATTCATCCCGCCTTTCGAAAGGAACTTCTCACATCTCCAAGAACCCAACTACAAGCACTAGTCAACCGCATCGTTCACATGTTAAGAAAACCAAACCTCAACGTCTCCCCACAGCCAACCCCGGGTCTCCTCAAATGTTATATCTTTGAGTCAATCGGAAGTTCCTGCTTCGACTCTCTGCCGCGACGGCAGATCAGCCCAACCCCCAGCCATTGCCACCTCTTCCAGGCACAACCAGGAACCTGAATGTCATCATTGCCAATCTTCCTGACCTACGTCCATTTGCAGGCGACACTGTCAACTGGCTCATCACAGTAGTGAGGCTTATATTTGAACCACTCGGCATGAGCTCCCTCTATACCTTCACTATGGAATCACTGGAATGGTGGTTGGACAGGGAGATGGAACCATCACTGTGGAGGAAGGTGATGCATGGTGAGCAGTTGAGGGCCACCATATATGAGTTTTGCCCATACAACAACACTTTAATCATGCTCACAAGGAAGAGTCTTCATCACACGAGGTCTGTGACAACCAAAACATCATTACCTTGAGCTACTATGTTTTGCGATGCACTACTTCAACATGACCGGGCATGCATTATCACACAACATATGTTGGAGGCCTTACTGGTTGCGTCTCACTTAATTCCAAGGCGGCTTGGTGACCTTGGTGTCCAATCTGTCATACAATGCTTTACTGGTTCCTCTACCCTTGTGGACAGATATGATCCTACCATAGGGATTTTTCTCTTCTCTCCGTTGGACATATTGGTGGATGATTACCAGCTGGGATTTTGGAATAATGGACCTGTAAGTCCCCTTATCTTTTATACATTATCATGTTAATATTTTGCGTCCCGGGGTGTCAGGACCAATATGTCATCCACAGTTTTGTCAACATGCCTCTGAACATTTATGGTGGACTGCCATTATCCCCGAATGACCAAGCGTTACATGGTCACCAGATCGCCCCACGCATGCATGACCCCTCATTGTCCCTCCCACCGATTGGCATGTTTAACTGGCCAGTGTGTCCTCAAAATATTTTCCACCCCTGCCTACCAAGCAATCAACAACATTCTCCATTTCTCCTTGCCGTTCCATACAAGAGACAATGACAATGAGAGTGACATCGACTTTGATGATGAAAGAAATATCACAAATCCTCTTTATCCTTCTTACCTTTGGGACCTTTCTGAGTTGAGGGTGCATCAGCACTTGGAGGCAGTAGAGCACAATCATGCCATCATGACATGGAACTCTGGTGTCTCTCAGAGCTGAAGTTTGCAACTTGTTCCACTTGGAGACATTGGTCCCATAATTATGTGTTTTAAGTCACCGTTGTTCCCTTGTTCTTACATGGACCACATACATTTCCATTTTGACCCTCAGGTTTCTTGACATGGGATTACTGTTTCCTGTGCCATAGAGCTCCTATCAAGTCTATCACATACATAATTCTAATTGTATTAACTGCCATTCCATACCTACATAACCGAATATCTTGGTCACAAAGGTATACTCATGGTTATAATTATATTGAAATGAAAAAGGTAAGGAAAACTGATATTGTGAATGTTCCATCTGTTTGGCACTGTTGACAATGGTAGCGAGCATGTTGGTAGTGGCTAAATTAACAAAAATAATTTTTGATTGAAGAAACATCACAGAACTCACCAGACTTGTGTTTTTAGAATTCTCGGAATTTGATAGTATGGCCAATATGATTGACTGCATTGCTGGTATGGGTCATAGGTCTTTTACCTTTGTTGGAAGGTATAGTATCATTCCTGGTTATACAAATATCATCAGAAGAAGTCTTTACCAATGAAAGACTTACCAAACATTATTGTGGTGGGTTTGGGTGTTCACCATCATTTGTAACAGCATCTAGGGTTTTGTCAGTTCCAAGTTCTCACTGTTATTGAGAACAAGGTCATGTTGTCAATAGTACTAGGCTTAGGGTAGAGATTAGGAAAATAATATGCAGTTGGACCAGTTTATTACTTGCTTACTAGAGAATATGCCACCTTGCCAATTGTCATATCCCAAGTTACACCCTGACCCTTTACTCTGATTCAGTCTACACCAATCCTTGTCATGGGATGTTATCTGACATATGTTTACTCCATAATCACCCCAACCCTAATTCTATGCCTCAGATGTCCCCTGTTTCATCCTCAACATTCCTACTCTACTCCACCCCCTTGTTCTGCCCTCTTGATTCTTGCTCTAGACCAGTTGCCAACCTTTACCTATTATTCCAAGGTGATGAGACAATTCTTATAGTCTACATTGGTCTTCCCCTTATCTCTGGACTTTGTATATAAGTAGTACAATTTCTGCACTGTATTCCTCAGTTTGAATATTAACTAAGTTCATTGCCTTATTCTCTCTTAGTCCCTCAGTGTGATCTCACTCTGACCTGCTCTTGCTGAAAGACTACAGTCCTAAGGTACTTAACTCTAACCAATCTTCAGTCTGTACATACTTGTTTGGTCTCATTGTTCTTACTCATCTGCCCTAGTGGTTGACCTTCCTCTTCACTCTTGCTACCAGGCTTAGTCCCTGGAGCAAAGCTTCACTCCAACTCTGTCCATCAAATACAGAGATACAATCTAGCCAGGAGCATAGCATATAAGCTGAGACTAACATTTCTAATCTGTAATACCTTTCACATGATCATTTAGTCCTATGATATGTTATGGTTCTTAACACCAATCAGGACTTATTGATGTATATATTTATATTACAATTTTATTACAATTTACTAGAAAGTAGAAATACTTGTCAATGTGAATCAGATATGAGTGATAAATAACTAAGATACTGAAGTCAGCTATCAACATCAAGTATTGCCCCATAGCCAGTGATATATAGCCTATGTGTAGAACTATGGCTGTTATTGAGAAGCATAGCAAGGGATTCTATGTTACAACTTCAAACAATGCCTATGCTATAAGCAAAGACTTGTTGCCAGTTGCTCTAAGTTCTAGCATTCAGGGTTCATTGAGGAAGTACAATCTTGAAGAGAATAAGACTTAGCAAGTCTCAGAGTCTTAGAAAGAAGGTTTGAAAGTGGTAAGATTCTCAAGAACTAGCTAAAGAACTGACTGTGCTACTCTACTCTATATATAGTAAAGTACAGAGATAGCAAGAATAGCTATCTACAATGTATAAAATATGTGAGAGGAGAAACAGGGTACAAACAAACACATATTCAGTGAAACAGTATCTAATTGACTACCCATGGTAAGTATAAGGGAAACCCAAGGTAGCTGTATGTCTGATAGCAAGAATAGAAAGAGGGGAAAGATATAAGAAAGAAACAGGGTTCATAACATTCTGTATTGATGCACAATCCAAAGTCAATGCAGTAAGAGAAAATCAAGCCAGTAGAGGACCTGAGTATTTGAGTAGTAATAGAAGCCATCCAAAAACAGACCAGAAACCAAGCCACTATAGTTAACATTTACTAAACACTTACTTTAATACTAGAGGAAAGGGGATAAAGGGGATTTTGGCTGCTTGTTAGGGGAAAGATACATTTTTCCCCAATTAAAGGAGTGGCTGATTATTTACTATTGTTTAAATTATTAAAAAGATTGTAATTCTTTGCTAATAAGGTAGTTACAGCTCTAGCATAGATTTTACTCATCAAACCTTTTAGTTATCAATTCTTGAATTAATTTATTTGACTGAGAAAATACTTTCTATACTATATAACTGAAGGAGCATACTCATTACTATTGTCAGAGGATAACCCATCTCTATTCTTTTACTTTCCTTTCTACTCTATCTCATTTCTACAATATTCACCCATTTAATATAGCTCATACTCTTTCCCTATCCATACTCTGCTTCACTCCATTTTCACTCCAATACTCCCTTGTATATACCAACAATCACAGCTATTGGGTTGGGCAACCCACTAGTACTCTATAAGTACAATACTCTACATAATTCCATCTTTATTCCATTCTCATGCACCCAACCTGATATGTCACAAGGAGTATGCTTACATGTACTTTCCCACATTCCTTTAATATATAGCTCATACTTCCTGATGAGGTTCCTCAGAGTTTCCTCTTTGGATATCTCTCATCAGGTAAGCCTATTACTATTCTTAGCTATTTAATATATTTACCTTTGGATACCTCTCATCAGTAGTCTGAGCAGGTACCCCCTGAGATTGCCCTTACAACTATACCATAAGGTTTCCACCACCTAGGAGAACCTTAGAAACATGAGTAGCTTACTGGATATAATAACTATAGAAGACTGATATATAGTTTATAGTACTCATTGTTATGAATCCTGTTTCTTTTCTATATCAGTCCCCTTTTTCTCTTCTTTCTTTGAAAAACATGACTAAAGGCCTAGATCAGGAGTACAGTTTCTATTCTATTCTATTCTATTCTTGCTATTAGATAGAATTATTGCCATAGACATAGTACTGGTTTAGCTTATGACACAGCAGCATTTGAATATACATATACATCCAAGTACCCAGACTTCCTCTTTTAGGGAGAAGAATTTGTATGGGCAAATTCAGCCTACCTACTTATCATGCAGATAATCCCTATTCACTATCAGCCTGCTTTATTTCAATCTGAAAATGCTATGTTTGATCATGCCATTACATACTTGCATATTCACTTGGAGTACTGTATAGGTACCTTGAAGGGTTGATTTCAGTATCTTCAAGGACTTCAAGTCAATATCAACAATACAGATGATTACAAAAATGCATGCTGATGGATTATAGTTGCTATCATACTACATAATTTGTTATAACTTTAAACAATATCTATGCTATTAAGCAAAGATTTGTTGCCAGTTGTTCAAGATTCTAGCATTCAAGGTTTGTATGAGGAAGTATGTTCTCAAAGAGAATAAGACTTAGCAAGTCTCAGAGTCTCAGGGAGAAGGTTTGAGAGTAGTAAGATTCTCAAGAACTAGCTAAAGAACTGACTATGCTACTCTGCCCTATATATAGTAAAGTACTGAGATAGCAAGAATAGCTATCTATAGCATGTGGAGTTTATAGAAGATGAAACAGGGTACAAATGGAAGTGTGTACAGTAAACTGGTATCTGATTGACTATCCAAGGTAAACATAAGGGTGGCACAAGGTAAGTATATGTCTGATAACATGAATAGAATAAAATGCAAACTGTACTATTGACCTGGTGATATGCCCTGCACAAGCATGGCCACCAAAACCAGCAACAAGCGTATGCACCACTCTTCCACCAGTAATGTGACATGTGCACCAAACATTGCATGAATGCAGTGAAGCGACACAACTCTATATGATACCTTACAGAAAGCCACAAGATGAAGACATGCACTTCACCCCAATAGACCGAAGACTTCCCAGGATGTGCACACACTTCAATCACTTTACGACAGCAAGGTTTCCATCTCCAATGAAGCTCGGCTGAATGATACCACATACTGATATACGAGGCGACACTGCAGAAGACCACAGAAATGGCAACTGAGCAACAGTGCTAACCGAATGGAACAGGGCCCAGGCCAGCAACTCATGCCCTGGCAACTCACTCCAAAAGGACATGAGGCATGAACAAACACTGCTAGGCATACAAAGGACTTGGGAGCATCAGTGTACTAGGTCACTACTTTACATAGCAGTATTGCAGTCTATAAAAGCCACCTGTATCATACTATGAAAACAAGTTACTTTCCCCCCCCAGATTGCATATCTCTCATTTGCCTTAACTTATACTGTCTGGCTTTATTGCCCATCTCTCAGTGTGACCTAGTTAGGTCCACCCCTCCCTCATACTTGTTAAAACCCTCAGATTGGCATTAGCTCTCTCTCTCATTCTCCCATGCACCATAGTGTCATTAGGCCACATGAGCAGCTGCCCTCCTTGTCTGTCACAGCCACAGTAGGAGCCTTGCAATACACCTCACTCCTCTTGCAACATATTGGACATTTGCATACATTCTCCTGAAGGTTTGCGCTGCCTTCTAGACTCACTAGGTAATGTCATTTGGCTTTCCCACCTTGCACTATCTTTGCCAGACATACTCTGCTTGGTTCACACATATTCAAGCAGTTGGCAGGCACATCATCTGGAGCCCACCACAAGGGGTTTAAGCTGCTATTTCAAACCTTCAATTCTAAAAACATGGTGACTGTTTGTCACTTGGCGAGGTTACAAGGAAAACAGGCAACAGACACCGTAGACCTGGAAGGATCAACACCTGTGATATTACCTCTGTGACCAGAGCTGATCACCACACAGCAAAGCACCCCTTCCACACAGTCAGTTGCAACTTTCTATAGAACTCCAGTCACCATTCTATCATCCCCTTCAACCTTGACACCAACTTCTCCCTCTTCCATCATGACCAATTCTGATATAGGTACCCAGCAAAACACAATGGCACAAATTGCTCCTCATAATATGCTAGTGCGTAGACACTCCATGGCACCATCCTTCTCTCCCACTGCACCACGCAAGCTTGGTTGCTATTTCCGAGAACTAAACATCCTCCTCAGTGAAGCATGTATCTTTGATGTGCAAGACTACAAGCAACAAGCCTGCCGATATGTTGATGTCAACACTACCAACCTCTGGGAACAACTTCCAACATTCCTGGAACCACACTTCTATGACAACTTCATGGACTTGGTAGTAGTGCTATATCCTGGAGCCACCACTGCACGCCACTGGTCAGTCACAGATATGGAGGCTTTGGTAGACAAAACATTATGCAAAGGTATTAGCATGGCAGAAGAATTAGGGGTATACTATCATGCATTCTTTACCATCATGCAGTTCCTCATTTCCAAGAACTGGCTCTTGGAGTGTGAACAAGGTTGCAAATATGCACAAGGTTTTTTGCGAGAAGTTATGGAATATATTTTGTATTGGCTAGAAACCAGGCACCCCTGCAAACACCCCGATGATGTCTACACATTTACACAGATTCATGATGCTGCCACCTTCATGCTACATGGCACCCCTTGACATCCACTCCCCACCAGTGCTGCTCCAACAACAGCTCCTGTGACAACTTCAAGCTTGGTCTATGCACCAGTCATAGCCTCAGGAACAGTAAAACTGGAAGATCTCGCTCCAATTTTCAAATGGTTTGTGGATACCATGATGAAAGTAATACACCCCAGCCCCAGATCATTGTGACCTCCAGTTCCTGGTAATGGACCAATGATGTCGCACAACAACTGTAACTTCTGTGGGCAAGCAGGGCACTATATTGGTAACTGCGCAGAAGCCAAGAAATATATTGCAGAAGGGAAATGTTGTTACAACCAGGAAAACTGACTTGTACTCCCCTCAGGCACGTACATGCCCTGCAACATTCCAGGGACTTGGCTTAAGGAATGGTTCGATGAGTACCATCATTGCAACAGTGGACAACTCAGTTTTGGACAAATATTGGCAAACACAAACCCTACACAAGCTATGATGTACAACACATATGAGTACATACAGCAATCAAATAACTGTGATACATACCTTTAGCTGGTTAGTCGATCGGCAACACTATCACTGGAGTCTCACATCAAAATCTTGGAGTGCAAGCTGTTTGCCCTACATCACCAACAACAACAGTTTGATGGCATGGAGGTTCCTCGCCAAGGGCCCCTGCGTGGTGCAGTGGCAACAGCCACCACAACTGTCACCCCTCTGCCAAGCATGCCTGTAGCAACAAACCCCCCATCTCCAGAAGCCAGGATAGAGCCCCCAGCTGCTGTGCCAGCACCTCCCTCTATAGTCCACCCCACCTCACCAGTTAATGCCATAGTCCCTGCAATGCCACCAATTCACCTATTTGCGAACTTGCCAGAAGTAGGATATGTGCCACTGACCACTCACAACCTCACCACCTCTACAGACAAAAATAAGGACCTGGTCACATACAGGACAGTCACCCCCATCATAGACTCTAAGCTAGCAAAAGGGGTATATTCTTGATCCCTGAAAACACCCTTTATCACCTTATCCCAGGAAGAGCTGCTCTCGATCTCACCTGAGGTCCACAATCATGTGTGTGATGCCATCACCCCAAAGCGAACCCCAGTTGCAATGAACACACTCGTGGTAGAAATAGAGGAAGACACTTTACCATTTAGGGACCCCCTGCTGCACTCGCTAGTAATCCCTGACCCTTATGAAGTATACCTGAAGTCAGTCCCTCAAGGATCCATTCCACAGCAGTTGGTAGTCATGAAGGAGTCACATGCTTTACGATTCATCAGCGTCATAGTAGATATGAAACAAGAAGTAGAGGCCATTGTAGACCCTGGCTCACAGATCATTGCAATGTCAGAGGAAGTATGTCACAGTCTCGGGCTGCAGTATGATCCCTCAATTATCCTGCAAATGCAATTGGCTAATGGTAAATTGGACCCCTCACTCAGTCTCACTCATAATGTACCATGTTTATTCAGTGAAATAACCCTCTTCTTGCAAATTCATATCATTCGCGAGCTGGCATATGACATCCTACTTGGCTGACCATTCAATGTGCTTACTGAGTCCATTGTACAGAACTACCAGAATAAGGACCAGACAGTTACTATTTGTGACCCCAATACTGGGCAGGTTTCCACCATACCAACCTATCCTCATCACAGCCAACCTCACTGTCCTTTTCATTCCCCCTCGAGGGATCGGAAGCAGTTGCCTTACAATTTGAATATGACCCCGTCACGTCCTCGCTCACCTGCACTGCCTATGCCAACCTCAATTCTGCCAATAACAAGGAGGTGTGTCATAATCTATATATAAATGCATCGCCAGCTGTACTGTACCTCGCCTCTAATATTTACTCTGCTTTGCCCATTTCGAATTGCAATAAGTCACCACACCCATCATCTTCATATTTCGCATCCAACAGTTCTGACCCCCAATTTCACACCCCGACCACTGCCAAGTTACCACACTATCAGTTTACACCATTCACATTGTCTATAGGGGCTCTAGCCCCCTTAGAAGAGGAAGAACCCAACTCCAAACTGACCTTTGGCCTTGTAAAAGGGGTACAAACCAAGAAAAAGTACAAGCTAGTAGTGAAGAAGGTCTGGGCTATCCTGGCCAAGCTTCCTGAAAAGTTTCACATCAAGTGCAAGATTACTGGTGACCCCTTAGCCAAAATGCTGCCTATCAATCCCAATCCACTGCCATTTGTCCCCACCAGTCACTACACAGAAGAGCACTATGCGGAGTTGAAGAAGCTGCATGAAGAATTCATGTGGCCTGAGGAGCTCACAATGATGGACAATTTCATGTGCAAACAGAATGAAGGGTTCGCATGGGAGGATGAAGAATGAGGCAGCTTCCAACCAGATTTCTTCCTACCAGTGGATTTCCCCCTCATTCCCCATACCCCATGGATAGAGTGCAACATTCCGATCCTGCCAGGAATCTATGATGAGGTATGCAAGATCATTTGCAAAAAGATTGCAACTGGCATTTATGAGCCATCAAATTCCTCGTATCACTTGAATGTGGTTTTGCATCCTAAAGAAAAGTGGCAAACTCTGCATAGTCCATTCACTTGAACCTCTGAATTGCATCACCATTTGTCATTCTGGAGTCACCCCATTCCCTGACCATCTCTCTGAGTCATTTGCAGGTTGTGCCTGTGGCACAATGCTGGACCTCTTTGTGGGATATGACAAACACCTGATAGCCAAGTCCTTGCAAGATTTCACAACCTTCCAAACTCCCTTTGGGGTGCATTGGCTAGTCACATTGCCAATGGGTTGGGTGAACTCAGTGCCAATTTTCCATGATGATGTCTGCTTCATTCTCAGTCCTGAAATCCCTAAGTATACATTACCCTATCTCGATGACTGTGATGTGAAGGGTCCTGAGTTATGTTATCAAAATGACAAAGGAGAATACAAGACCATCCTGGTAAATCCAGGCATCTGCTGCTTCATATGGGAACATTTCCAGAATGTTAATTGTATTGTACAGTATATAAAGTACTATGGCAGCACCTTTTCTGGACACAAGCTATTCCTCTGTATACCAAAGATCATGGTACTCAGACACATCTGTACATATGAGGGTTGCATTCCCACTGAAGATTATGTTGCAGCCATTTACAATTGGGGACCATGCGCAATGCTCTCAGAAGTGCAAGCATTCCTAGGGACAGTAGAAGTGCTATGGAATTTCATTCACAACTTCACTGCACATGCACATCCACTCGTAAACCTCACAAAAAAAGATGTGCCATTTGAGTTCACCTATGAATATGAGTGAGTGCAGCAGGATCTCATCTTGGCCATTCTAGAAGCAAAACCACTCCTCCCACTTAACTACAAGTCTGACACCCCCATCATCCTCACCGTTGATGCATCAATAATCAGGATCGGATTTTACCTATGCCAGTGCAATGAGAAAGACCCTCATATCCATCATTACAATTGCTTTGGATCTATCACACTTAATGAATGCAAGTTGCATTTCTCTCAACTGAAGCTCAAACTCTATGGTCTTTTCCGAGCATTCCAAGCACTGCAACTATGGCTCATAGGGGTACACAACCTAGTAGTGGAGACAGACACATGATACATTAAGGGAATGCTCACAAATCCTGATATACAGCCCTTGGCATCAATCAATTGCTGGATTGTGGTGATCCTTATGTTCCATTTCATGCTTGTATATGTC
The DNA here is from genome assembly GCA_036937095.1 of Phaeolepiota aurea. Classification (NCBI taxonomy): domain Eukaryota; kingdom Fungi; phylum Basidiomycota; class Agaricomycetes; order Agaricales; family Squamanitaceae; genus Phaeolepiota; species Phaeolepiota aurea. The sequence continues at coordinate 23,404 of JASFDG010000338.1, forward strand.
AAAGGTACACACTATGGACCCAATGGACTTTTGCATAGACCTCGCCAACCAGATGACCCAGCCAAAGAAGATGACAGTGAGGAATACAAAGATTGGATTGATTGACTCTATGGGTTTGTACATATTATCCAGCCACTTACACCAACAATGCGCATTGTGGAAACCTTCATGGAAGAAGTAGTAGATAGGGCAGAAGGTCTGTAAGATGAAGTACCTGAAAGCAATGGACCTACAAGCCTCACCTATGCTGATGTGCCTTGTATGGAGGCTGTTACAAACCCCAATTCTTTTCCCTACATCGTACATCTTTCTCCTCATTCTATTCTTGCTATTGGACATGCAGCTACCTCAGGTTCCCCTTATGCTTACCACAGGTAGTTGATCTGACACCATTTTACTGTACATGTGTTCAGTTGTACCCTGTTTCACCTTTCACATGTTCTACACATTGTAGATAGCTATTCTTGCTATCTCGGTACTTCACTATATATAGGGTAGAGTAGTGTAGTTGGTTCTTTAGCTAGT
>JASFDG010000339.1:0-14159 GCA_036937095.1 Phaeolepiota aurea
ACATAACCATCCCTTCTAAGCAGGGAAAGGGAGAACTGAAGCGTATCGAGGAAATCTTTGATTGTTGGTTTGAATCTGGCAGGTAAGTTGGCTTGACGTGCGGCTTATCACAAAGTGACATGCTTTCAGTATGCCATATGCTCAACTCCATTACCCTTTCGAAAACAAAGAGTTATTCGAGCGTAACCACCCCGCTGACTTTGTCTCGGAGGGTATCGACCAGACTCGGGGATGGTTCTACACTCTACTTGTGCTCTCAACGCATCTCTTCGGAAAGGCGCCCTGGAAAAATTTGATCGTTACTGGCCTAGTGCTTGCAGCGCAAGTGTTCTGTTGTCGCGACGGCAAGGACTTGCTAATAAGTTGACTCCAGAGACGGCAAGAAAATGAGCAAAAGCTTGCGAAATTATCCGGACCCAACCCTCATTATTGACAAATACGGAGCTGACGCTACCAGGCAAGTCTCTACGTCCCGATTTGGCAACAGCTCTCTCTCATCTATCTCAGGATGTTCCTTGTCAACTCCCCGATCGTACGAGGTGACAATTTGCGCTTCAGAGAGGAAGGCGTCCGCGAGGTCATCTCGCGTGTCTTATTGCCTTGGCTGAACTCCTTTCGATTTTTCTTGGGCCATGTCGCTCTCCTAAAGAAAGGGAGCGGTGTCGAATTCATGTACAACGATAACGCCCCATTGCCAAATAACGTGATGGATCGATGGATACTTGCGAGATGTCAGTCCCTGATCAAACTTGTCCGCGAGGAAATGGCAGCCTACAGATTGTACACTGTCATTCCACGCCTACTTGTCCTTGTTGACGAGCTGACGAATTGGTATATTCGATTCAACCGGAAGCGTTTCAAGGGCGAAGATGGACCGCAAGATACTCTCGCTGCTTTAAATACTCTTTTTGAAGCTCTGTTTACTCTTTGTCGAACGATGGTACGTCTTTGTAACCCAAGTTGTGAACATCTTACTCAATAGTCTGTTAGTCATCATATACGCCTTTCATGACGGAGAACCTATATCAATCGTTACGAAAGTTTATCCCAGAAGACCCTGCCGCAAGCGACACCCGATCCATCCATTTCCTGAGTTTCCCTACTGTAAAAGAACAATATTTCGACGTTGATATCGAACGACAAGTCTATCGCATGCAAACGGTGATTGAGCTTGCAAGAAATATCCGGGAAAGGCACAATCTGTCGCTGAAGGTATGGCTTGCCTGAGTGACCATGAATTGAACCTGACTTTGTTTCTCAGGTTCCCTTGAAGGAACTACTGGTGTTCCACCCAGACCAGCAATACCTCGATGACATCAGGCCGCTGCTTCGCTATATCGAATCCGAGCTTAACATTCGTGACGTTGTTCTCAGCTCGGATGAATCGTTATCTGGTGTGCGGTACCGAGCGGTTGCTGATTGGGCCGTGCTCGGCAAGAAATTGCGCAAAGACCTTGTCCGTGTAAAAAATGCGTTACCTGACGTCTCGAGTGATATCGTCAAAGCCTACATTGAGACGGGAATCATGACCGTCGATGGCATTGACTTAGTCACGGGCGACCTCTCTGTTCAGAGATATTTGGAGCTACCGTCAAGCGCAGAAGGCCAATATGCTTCGCATAGCGATAACGACGTGGTCCTTCGTGTTGATATTCAAATTCATCCAGATCTTCAAAGCGAATGGTTAGCTCGCGAGCTTACTAATCGGGTGCAGAAATTGCGAAAGAAGGCTGGTCTGCAGGCGACTGACGATGTCCACATATTCTATCGATTTGACGAGGACACTGGCAGTGATCTAATCGCTGCCATGCAAGAACACAAATCGGTTATCAAGAAGACTGTTGGGACTCTGCCCAAGGACGCCACAGACAGACAACCAGAGAGTCAAGTGCTCATTGAAGAGGAGCAAGAAATTGCGGATCTCAAATTTATGCTATACCTAGCTAGAGAGTAGAACATGGCAGCATGTCAATCTTGCAATATAGTCGAGGAACAAGAATACCTTGAATACATTGATTAATGTGAGGGATCACCTCTTTGATGATCCAAATCCCCCGAAACCCATCAAATCAGCCATCTCCACGTCTTGACTTGATACATCCTGTACCACTGCGAGCCGCATCTTTTCCTTTTGTGCCTTCTTTTCGGCCTTCTTTTTTTCGCGCAAGGCGACTTCTTTCGCCTTCACATCAGCTAATCGCTGCTCAAAATCAAAAGCTTTCGCAGAGGAAGCTTCTTTCGTTTTATCGCGCAGAAAAGCTATTCGTGCCTGAACCTGGGCCAATGTAGACCTTTCCAACCTTGTTGTTTGCCCCAGTGCGCGTAGATCTAGGAAACATATTAGAATACCAATAATGATAACCCTCCTACTTACGCGCTCTGCTGTTGATATGATCCAGATATCCAACGCTATCCTTATAAGTCCTACTGCATGTCTCGCAATAGAAACCAGGTTGACCTGGCCCTTTGCCACCTGGATTTTGTACCACCATTGTCTTGTTGAGGTTTTTGTCCAGCTCCAGAGGGCCTTCTCTCTGCTTCATTAACTCCGTTGGTTTGGGGAGGTCATCCTTTTTCCCCTTTCTTGGCCTCTTTCCTGCAATGTCAGTTAGGGAAAAGAATGGCAATGTGGGGGAGTTACACACCCTGCTTCAGTCGTTCCTCATTCTCTCGCATCCTTTCTCGCTCCTCCATATCCTTCTTCTTGGCCCTTTCTGCATACTCTTCTTTATCCCATTTTTTTCTAAAATCTGTGTCCGTTGCCTTGGCATTATATGCGCCAGCTTTGTCGGTCATGAGAGTAAGGATGAACGGGAAACGAACAGCGGATCACAGCACGTGCGGTGTCCAGGTTTGCGACATGTTTAGTGAATACTATTTTTCGCGTTACTTTCTCCTCACCTAATGCTGCCTACCATCCTTACACCTAATCCCGGAATATAAACAATAATGAGCGATTCGGTGACCAATGAGGAACTTTTACTCGCCATTGCGTTTCCCCTCCCATATCGTGTTCTTGTCCTTCTTGGCCTCGGTATCCTCTGTTGGGCGACGAACATCCATGGTCTGGACATTCTTGGGATAGATGTGAAATCCGTCATGGATCTTTGCTTAGAAGGTTCTCCCTCAGCGAGACATATAGTGCCACTACATCGCTCAGGAGGGTATAGACAAATGGCAACAACACTCCACAAACCCGTCTATCGTCTATTCGCTGTTTACACCACCTTCTGCTTTTTATCTTGGGCATTTTATCGGGTAGCTACACGCGGAGACGTGTCGCTTGTCAACAAATTCGATTACATCCCAGGGATTGCTGCCCTCTCAGTATTAGTTATTTTGGTGTGCCCATACAATGTCGTGCTCAAAGGGGAGCGCGACAAATTCCTGAAGTAAGTCGGTTCACTCTATTTTATACTGCATCTTAACCTGCCTACTTTCTAGTTCTGTATACAGATGTGTCTTCTTGGCCTCAGATAGTCCTATCTTTTTCTCCGATGTTGTATTTGCCGATGTAGGAACATCGTTCGCCAAAGTTCTAGGTGACATGTGGCTCTCGTTGCGAATGCTGGTACCAGGAAACGATATTTTGCTGCCTCCCGTCGATGATGGTTGGGTTCGTTGGGTTGTCCCCAGCATAATGAGGTTTGTTGGTTTAGAGTGGCATTGCACATATACTCACCATTTTTTAGCTTGCCTTACTTGGTTCGACTTCATCAATGTATCAATGAATACAACCATCCATCGAACACCCGTGATCGGCCATTATTCAACGCCTTGAAATATGCGACCTCTTTTCCTGTGATATTCTTATCAGCTGCGCAACGCATCGCCGCTGTTGATCTCATATCAGACAACAAGCTCGCTCGGGATCCTATACCCATGGATTATTACGTCTTTTATTTGTGGTAAGAGATTGCGACCTCCAAAAGCACTCATAGCTGAAATAAATTACAGGTTGATCGCTGCCATTATCAACTCCGGGTTTTCATTCTGGTGGGATGTGACAAATGATTGGGGCCTGGAGCTCTTGAGATTCCAGTCTTCAGAACCCTCGGGGGATAACTCACCTCTCCGTCGCGCGGCCCTCCACCCACATTCCGAACTTGCCCTTGTCAGAACATCAAGCAGTTCTATTTCACCAGAAGAAACCACAGATCACTTGGGCTATCACCAAAAGCATCCTTACGGCTTGCGTGCAATACTACTTTATCCCCTCCCCACCTATCCTCTTTTGGTGTTGATCAACTTCATTTTAAGAATGATGTGGTCTGCACGACTCTCGAACCACTTGACCCCAACGCGTGATGGTTGTGTTGCTTTTTTCTGGCTGGAAGTGGCCGAGATCATACGGAGGTGGTTATGGGTGTTTCTGCGGGTTGAATGGGAGTTAATCAAAAAGGCTCAATCTGGTGATTTAAAAGGGCGGTCAGATGATTATAATGACGGTGGGGAGTATGAAATGGTTCCTGGGACACCCGAGGGCTTATCGGTGCTCCCATAGCATGTGACGGGCTTAGATAGTGAGTGATTTGAATACTACACCCTCCTGATCAATTCTGATTAATAAACAGGATATTATATGTAAAGCTTATTTCGTCTAACCCGCAATCAACTTCTCTACGCACCTCATGCATAGTGGCTATAATTGCTACCCTCCTTCTGCCTTCAGCCGTTTGCCGTTGATCAAGCTCAGGGTTAGGCCTTTCTCGATGTTCTCACAGTTTTACAAGCGCATATCAACTGAGAAGAGCACGAATACAGGCACGAGAACCAATGCCAATCCAGTCATTCCACAAGATCCCCTTCCTTTGTCATCTTACAGAAGTCGAGGTGAGAATCCACCCAATAAAGCCGAAGTATCTCTCGCAGTGCTGACCAGTAAATGTTGGGTCACAAATCCAACTAGTGCGACGTGATAAAACCCACCAGACTTTACAGTCGGCCGGAACAAGTCGGCATATTCTGACAGTCCTATCACTTCGAGGTTACAGAGACATGGCTCATTGGGAGAGATCCAGTCTCAGGCGGTAACCCGGGTGTTAAATTTGTGGGTTCCTGCCGATGCTCACGTGACCGATGTTACCATCTAGTGAGTGAACATCCTATCGAATACCCAAAGATGCGGACTAACTAGATCCCGCAGCTGACCATTAGCGGTCTTCAAATCGGAAAGTCTCGAAACCTATCACACTGGGCGCTGCATCAGATGACATTATTCATGAAGCATTCACACATCCGTTTTTGCACAATTCTGAGACATAAAAGCCAGTAGAGAGGCCCTTGTCCCACATCGCTTTCCTCCTCTTAATTCCCTCGATCTCGATAAGATGAAGGTAATTTTCCCTTTATCTGTCCCTCTTGTTGAAATTCATGTCATTAGGTACTTGCAATTCTTTACGATGGTGGAAAGGCCGCCTTGGAGGAACCTCGCCTCCTTGGTACTACTGAGAATCAGGTTTGCTTTTTTTGGCGGACGTGTTCCCAGTCCCCTAACCTGCTTGCTAGTTGGGCATCCGACAATGGCTGGAAAGTCAAGGCCATGAATTCATCGGTAACTATCCTTACCCCCTTATAGCTGAACGGGAACTCAACTATATCTGTTTATAGTATGGACAAGTTTCTGCCTCCATCCATTTTCAGATCTTGAATTGCAAACAGGTTTCAAGTGACAAGGAGGGCCCGAATAGTGTTTTCCAAAAGAACATCGTTGATGTACGTCTGTTTTCTTGGCATGGGGAAATGAACATTATCTTATCACCCTATAGGCTGAAGTCTTGATAACTACGCCCTTCCATCCTGGGTAAACTCGTTTACACCGTTTCGCTTATAGTTTGATTTGACGATGGTTTAGCTACCTTACCCGTGAACTTTTCGAGAAAGTAGGGATTCTGTCTCCAAGAAAGGGTATCTTGCTTAGTCGTTCTTCGCAGGCTAAAAACTTGAAGATCTGTATAACGGCTGGTGTTGGATCTGATCACATCGATCTCAACGCTGCTGTGGATCACAGGATTCAGGTACTAGAAGTGAGTGACCCGAAGTTTAACAACTCGTTCAAATTAAATATTATCCCCTCTAAAGGTATCTGGCTCCAATGTCGTCTCAGTTGCTGAACACGTTATTATGAGTATCCTTTTGCTTGTTCGCAACTTCATTCCTGCGCATGAGGTACCCCTTCATTCATATCTTCCTTAATCATCATTTCTGACAAGTGATACATTATAGATGATTGAAAGGGGTGAATGGCAAGTGTCGGATATCGCTAGGATTGCCTTCGACCTGGAAAATAAGGTTGTGGGCACCATTGGAGCTGGCAGAATTGGATACCGTGTATTGCAGCGCCTCGTCCCATTTGATTGCAAGGAACTCCTGTACTATGATTATGCCCCTCTCCCTGCAGGTACGCCATTATCTGAAGAGATAGATCTGATCTGACTGACCATCTTCCAGCTGCCGCTGGGGCTGTCAAAGTCCGCAGGGTCGAGGATTTGAAGGAGTTTGTCTCACAGGTTAGAGGGCATGCACTGACTACTGTCTCTATACTCATGGTTTGTCAAGTGCGACGTCATTACTGTCAACTGCCCCCTCCATGAAGGAACTCGAGGATTGATTAACGCAGAATTACTAAAACATTTCAAGAAAGGCGCCTGGCTTGTAAATACTGCACGCGGAGCCATTTGCAACAAGGAGGACGTGGCCGCTGCTCTCAAGACTGGCCAGCTTGCGGGCTACTCAGGTGATGTCTGGGATGTTCAGCCTGCACCAAAGGACCACATCTGGCGTACAGCAAAGAATCACCTTGGTGGCGGAAACGGAATGGTTCCTCATTACTCTGGCACTACCCTTGATGCTCAAGCTCGCTACGCAAATGGCGCTAAGAGCATTCTCGAAAACTACATCACCGGAAAACCTCAAGAGCCGCAGAACATTATCATTGGCCTTGGTGCGTCGCCTAATCTGTTGCGAGGGTTGATATTGACCGTTTCTCTAGGCAAATATGAGAGCAAAGCTTGTAAGCCTATTCGCATCCCTAGTGGCTGTTCTGTCTAACATCTACCCTTTAGACGGTCAACGTTGACCAATCGTTCAGCTTCGATGATGGCAGCCTGTAGTTTCTGTATGTAAATATATAACTTCCGGTACGGATACCATGAACAATCATATCCTGGGTTGCTCCAGTTGAATTACACCAACACGTAATGACCAAGCGCTTCTCCACGTTGTTCATCGCAGGAGTGCTTTGTATACCTTTTCAGTGCACGACTACCCTTGAGTTCGCAAGATATCTGATGTCTACTCAGACTTCTTTTCCATTGATATGAATATGCGATACCTCCGACTCTTATATCCTTTGGCTTTCATCTGGGTGGCCGTTCTAAACCCCATAAATGCACAATGGATCCCCTACCCCCCAGAAGGAACCGCCACTATGACTCATTATGAAATGCCTCTCGACTTTGTCGCGTCCTGTGGATGTGTACCGGGTAGTACACACTATCCTACTGCAGCCATGTCCCAGATGGCATATGGCAGCAGCACCGCGTTTGGTATGGGGGAGTTAACCATGAACTCCAATCTCAATCCGAACATGAAGATTTTATAGGTCCAGCATGCGGCCGCTGCTTCAACCTGACGCTTGTTAATCCAGTTGAAGCCACTCCTCCGTTTTTTCCAGCAACTGCGAACTCCATTGTTGTTAAGATAACAGATTTATGTCCTCTGTCACAGAAGGGGTGGTGCTCGCCCCTGGCCTCTAAATCCAATGCGTCAGTGCCACTCGACATGTTCAAGTACCCCTCTGATCCGACGAAACTTTAGAGCCGGCCAATTTATCAACTTCGACCTCGTCTTTCCGTCAGCCGCAATTTCTCCTGACTTCTTCCCTTCAAACGAAACCCTCTATGGATACAAGGTATACGCTCAGCATTTTCTCGGTTGATGTCTTAATCTTAATCCCGCAGGATTTTGGTGTCTGGAACATCAAATATGGATCTGTATCTTGTTTGACTGATTGGGATGGGGGGAACAACGATGCTGCCCTAGGTAGTGTGCAATCTTTGGGCACTGTCGGCGCATGCTGTCCCGCTAATCCTGATGTGCGTGTCAACGAATAATGCTCTCCCACGAGCCTAACATTAGAACAGACGGCTGCCTCTTGCTACTCATATTCTGATAAAAATGGCATCTCGTCAGTTATTAAGATGCTCATTTGTCAGTGGTTTACTAACGATTTCGGGATACCTAGGCCCACTAAATCTACAAATTCATGCCCAGGAATCTCTGCCTTGCTGGACACTTTACGGCTGGGTCTTATTATACTTGTTGTGTGTAACATTTAGACAGTATATATACCCGATCGATTTGCTCTAGGGGTAGCATTGGGTGCATGACAATAAACCACTGCGTAGGCACTGGGATAGCCCAGCTGTGCATTCAATCCAAAACCATTGTTGCATATAAGGTACAAAACCTAACATCGTTATTTCTCGAGGTCGGCGTCATCGACCTTCCTGTATCGCGCTTGCGATGAACCAGAAAAAATGCGTTTCACGAAACGCAAGCCTCCCAGCCATACAAATAGGGCGGCAGCAAAGGCAAAGGCAATGAGGGCGAAGATAAGGTGAGAAATGGCAGGAGTGGAAGTGCCCTCCAAATTAGTAGCAGGAATAATTTCAGTGGGTGATGTGGTAGAAGTTGATGCCGAGGCTTCGGTAATCGCCTTTTCGAGAACCTCAGTGGTGCCTTCGACTGTTGCCACAGGGGCAGCCATTTTCTCAGTTGTGGCAACAGTAACGCGTGTTATTTCCTGTTGAGATAATACCAATTTTATTCGTATGACAATTTTGAGGCACAAAAGGAGCATTAGAGCTCAGCGTGAAGAGGTACCTCTTTCCCTTCCTCATCTGTGGGCGCATCGAGAACCAGCTGCAAAGGCTATAAGGTGGCGTGTCTGTACTAGACCAAAATGACAGTACCTCTCCCGAGTCGGCGATGATAACGTCCTCTTTTGGCTTGTCCTGAGCACCCTTCGCGACATCCTCTGAACAAAAAGGAAAACGATCAGTTCCGGGCTGGGGAGCCAACTCGAGACGAACCAATTTGGCGAACAATATCCATGCCATCAATGACTTTGCCAAAGACAACCTATCATGACCGGTTAGCAACGAACAAAATAACCAATGAGCCCCTTACATGTCGTCCATCGAGCCAGCTAGTGACCACTGTACAAATGAACTGGTTCAGTTTTGTAAGTGAGTTTTTCGAAACCGTCCATTTAATTAACTGACGAATTGAGACCCTTCAGGATGTGTTAGCCATTATCTTCTGACTTAAAAAAAAAGTAGAAGGATTTACCGTTCGTATCCTTACCAGCGTTTGCCATCGAAAGGATACCAGGACCAGTATGACGAAGTTTGCTATTGGCGCTAATAAGCTCGAAGTTCTAGTCGATGGCGTTGGGAGTATCACTCACAAGTTCTCATCTGCGAATCTATCGCCATATATTGACTAAACATGGTTAGTTCAATTCTACAAGAGCACAGCAGTATATCTCACCTTTCCACCAGTGCCGTCGCCACGAGCTGGAATGAAATAAGAGGTTGACACAAATGGGTAACAAGGGACGTACTGAAGTCACCACCTTGAATCCTGACGATACTAATTGAGAAAGAGGTCCCTATTTCGTGAAGAAACTCACATGAAGTTCTTGATAACGCGGTGGAATTTAGATCCTTTGTAACCAAAACCGAGTGCTTCGCCTTCCTTGTTCTTTCCGGTTGCCAGCGCGCGGAAGTTCTCGACGGTTTTGGGCACGGTCTGGGATGGTCATAAGGTCAAGCAAATAGGTGTATTTCGCGCCACGTACGCCCCCATAGAGACCCATAGTGACTACAATGGCAATTATTAAGTTAACAAACTGGGTAGGGAGGGTAAACATACTTCGTCCTAGGTCATTGTCCCCATGTTTGATATCGAAATAGACCTTGTGGGTGATTTTGGGCCCTTTCGCAGCTTCCACAGACTGCGAGCAGAAGAAAGCCGCGATTGAGACCACGATAAACGCGAGAGAAATTCGGCCAAACATGGTTTGTAACAAGTATGAGATCAGACGTGGCGAAACTTCCACGAAACATATTAGCGGAGCGTGGGAAAGGGAATCATGATCTAATTAAATAATTATTAAGGCTAACTGGTGCCTTGCACTAGCTTTTCTAACACAGCTCCTCCTGCGATCTGGAACTCCGATGCACCAGAGCTCAACATTAAACCGCACTTCTTGGTCAAGCGACCTTGCGCCCGCACAACGGCTTGCATACGCTTCTCTGCCTCGCCTGAATGGTCTCTCTCCCATTCTTTGGCCTGCGGTTTAGATTTCGCGGTCGGTTTAGAATTCATCTTGAAGGATTGATCTTTAGACTTGCGACTGATTTGTGTACCACTGCTGTTTGCAATTACAGCCGTTGGAGCCTCGCGTAGAGCAAAGGCTTTTGCCAAATGTCCGAGATGGAGGTGTTTGATATGAAACATATGCTTCTCATTGGAAGGGTGGGTGGCGTAGGCCCTCATATGTGATTGAAAGGCTTTCCTCGCCAGTCCTAAATTCTAAGACGGTGGCATTAGCATCTACGGGTAAGGAGCGAAAACATCTCCACCCACTTGTTGGTTACGAAGAACCCATCTTTCGAAAGAAAGTTGTACTTCAGTCGCACGTTCCTCGTAATTCACACCTTTGCCTCCAAAGCCTGTCCTGAGCACACCCTCGAATGGAACGCCCGTTAGATGGATATCTTGCTTGGCTTCGACGCCGCCGCCTCGCATCTTCGCCTCAACCCAATTAACCCATTCTCCTTCACTTGGCACAACCATACTCCAGGCTTCACCTTCTTTACCGGCACGCGCCGTACGCCCAACCCTGTGAACATATTCTGTCGCACCCCCTTCCGTTGGCAAATCATATTGAACAACGGCATGCATGAGGGGAAGGTCCAAACCACGCGATGCAACAGACGTGCAAAGAAGGACAGATGCAGAAGCCCGCATGTTGGTACCTTTCTTCCCTAGAGATCCAGAAAAGGCTTTGATTGATTCAAGCCGGGTCGAGGTTGGCAAGGATCCATGTAATCGATATATTGAAGCTTCAGGAAGGAGTGAACATTTGACACAGACAGGGTCAGAGCTCGGTTCCCTCTTAGCATCTTTAATTCCGCCGTCCTTGTCGCCTTCATCGTTAGAGCTCTCGCTTGCTTCTTCTGGCATAGACGAGCCCCCTAAGAGTTTCCAATGGAAATCTACAGAGTCTGTACAGCTCAGAAACACAATAATCTTGTTGCCCTGCGCGCCTGTCGACTGGCCAATGAGCATCCGCAACAGCGCGACTAGCGCAACCAATCGCAACTTCAGCGGAACGATGACATACTTCTGTACAAGTTGTGATGGAGGAGAAAAGGTTTCCGGGCGAGATGGAGCGATGGCGTCTTGGGAAGCCTGCGCATTTGCCCCAACTTCATCCTCATCAGCTGAGAGAGCCTTGATCATGATAGGATTTATAAGGGCTACGCCTGCTAGCTTTTGCACATCCTCTCGAATAGTGGCCGAACAAAGGATTGTCCGCCGGCGAGATCCCCAATCCCAACCCCCGACCTCCATGCTTTTACCTTCCTCAACAGCTTGTATGGCGAGTTTTCTCCGTCCATCCAGGCCCTGCACGATGCCCTTGATTGTATCCTCAAATCCAAGTTCCATAAGACGATCTGCTTCGTCTAAAACCAGCCACCTGCATTTCCCAACATTGAAAGATGATGTGTTTTGCAGGTGGTCGAGTAATCGGCCTGGTGTCGAGACAAGTATTGGAACACCCTTGCGTAGTCGCGCTTTTTCGTGTGTACGGGTTGCGCCACCAATTAGCAGTCCCGATACCAGCCATCGCGTCAGGCGTGAAGAGGCATCAGCATCGTCGGCCTTTGCGTCCTCTGGCCGCAGGCGTAGCTTCAACAACGCTTCCAGTACGTCGGAAATCTGGTTTGCCAATTCTCTGGTAGGGGCTATGATGATAGCCAATGTGCCTATTGATCGATCGATGTAGGATAGGGAGCTCAATGGAAGTAAATCCTGGATAATGGGGAGTAGGAAGGATAAGGTTTTTCCAGAACCTGTCTGCGATTGTATGAAGACATCTCGCACGTCTGCCGCATTTGAAGGTGACGAAAGGATTGATGGTAAGGCTGCTCGCTGTATCGATGTGGGCTTCAAGATGTTCATTTTATTTGTGAGATGAGAAATTAGAAGAGGGTTTAACCCAAGCTCTGAAAATGTCGAAGCATCATGAGGTGCATTGCTAGGAATTATCTGCCCCTTCTGAGGCAAGGAGTGGGGAGGGGCCGCGATCTTAGGGTTGTAAGAAAACAACGACGATATTACTTGTGGCGGTCGAGCACCAGAACCAAATCGAGGAGCTGAATGAGCCTTAACAACGGGAGGGTCCTTTCGAGATCGTTTTAATGGTCGCTCAGCAATATCATCGGCGTCAGCGGTAGCCAGGATAGAACCACGAGCATCTATCCCGTCAATCCTTATCTTTCTCTTTGCGACCCGTTTTGATTTAAGCCTTAGATAACATGAGTAGAGTATGAATGGATGGCATCCACCTTACCTCTCTGTCCATCGACCGCCCTTCCTACCAGAATTTCGACCTGATGAGGTTTGGCTATCGAGAGCGAGATTGAGAACGAGTTGACCGTCCATCAAGCTAAGGTTGATGTAAAAACCCTTCTGTGCAGGAAATTATTATAATCGTGATTAGTCAGCCAATTTGCCCGAGTCATTGTATCTCCTATGAAGAGGTTCCTGAGGCATCCCTCACTTCCACACCGTCGAATTTCATTCTAGGACACCCTATATAACCTAAATGGTCTCTTCTACCCCGATAAATGACGGTACACCGCCCCCGATTACTCCAGGAGGCACCTACACTATTCAAGTACGACTCTTTATCAACTGGGGGTTTAAGCTGTCCTAACGCATAATTTTAGACAGTTTCTGTAGGATGCAAAATATATATTCGTCGCCCAGGCTCAGATGGCAAAGTAGAGGAACGTCTAGCGGAGATACTGTCTATACGCGACAAACCTATCAACCCTTATGCACGCAGGAATAAGGCCGTCAAAGAAGAAGAGACTTTCAAACCTGAGGACCAATGGGAATACTTTGTGCACTGGGAGCACTTCAATAAGCGTCTGGATGAGTGGGTGTCTGGGTCACGACTCGTGCTGAGCAGGGATCTCGAGTGGCCCCGTCCCAAAGGGTCACCAGGAAAGAAGAATGCAGCCTCCAAGATTCCAGGGAAGGTACTCCGCGCACAAAACCTCCTCAAGAAAGCAACATCGAATGCTGCTTTTGCTGCATCCCCCACTCCTGGGCCATCAACACCAGCTGTTGGAGCGGATTATTCTGTATCACCGTCGCCGGGGCCAGTGTCACTAAAACGGAAACTACCTCTTGACGAAGAGGAGGAAGAGGAGGAGGAAGAGGAGGAGGAGGATGCTGAGGGTGAAGATGTTGATGCTGAAGGAGACATGGATGTCGATGGTGATGGAGAAGGCGACGTGGAAACCTTTGAATTGAACTTACAAGAACCAGTGCCGGAAGTTACTGCAGTCTCTTCCTTCAGCAAAGAGCAAGAAATCGAGAAACTTCGCACATCCGGCTCCATGACTCAATCCATCTCTGAAGTTGCTCGGGTCAAGAACTTGAACCGTCTTCAAATAGGTAAACACGAAGTTGACGCATGGTATTTCAGTCCTTATCCAAAGGAATATGCGCATCTCCCTGTCCTTTACATCTGCGAGTTCTGCCTCTCATTTTTCCCCTCATCAATGATGTTTTCGCGGCACCGCCAACGATGTACAATGTTGCATCCTCCTGGAAATGAAATATATCGGCACGAGGATATATCTTTTTATGAAATCGACGGAAAGCGTCAGTTAACTTGGTGCAGAAATCTAAGTCTTCTGTCCAAGTGCTTTCTCGACCAGTGCGTTTATTTTCATTATCTCATTAATTCTATGATTGAACCGTTTTCTAGCAAAACTTTATATTACGATGTTACGCCATTCATGTACTATGTCATGGTGAGTCTGAACCCTTACGGATAATAACAAGAC
>JASFDG010000341.1:0-15389 GCA_036937095.1 Phaeolepiota aurea
GGCTACTGAGTAGCCATAGGGTTATCTAACATAGCTAGTTAATATGAATCTCAACCTCAATTCCCTTTTATATAGTTGTATCAATACAGAAGGAAACAGAAAACACAGTATAATTATAGGGCAGTATGAGGATAGATGTACATGGCATTATTTTGTAGTAATAAAGGGGTAAATACTATTATAGACCTATTCTCCTCCTACATATCATATGTCTCCTTTGATGCTGAAATAAATGATGAATATTTGGTCAATCAACAAAATGAAACTTGTTCCTAAAAGCTATGATTGTCAGCTTTTGAACGTATCCCAGAACACTGAGAACACAGAAGAATTGGTTGAGAACGAACCTATTCTCCTCATATATATCACATATCCTCTTTGACATCAAATTAAGCAATGAATACTCAGTCAATTGATGAAATGAAACCTGTTCCTAAAAGCTATGATTGTCAGCTTTCGAACACATACCAGAATGCTGAGAACACCCAAGAATTGGTTGAGAATGAACCTATTCTCCCCCAATATTATGCTCTGCTGATATTCATGGATGTGGTGCATGTGGTTGTAGGGTTGGTGGTCGGTGATGTGGCAACTATCCTGCTGGATTACATCAGACCTAACATGGAGGGGGAATGAGTGTAGAGTGGGCAGCAGAGAGGGAGTATTACCTTGTATGCCAATCATCAGGAGGTATGGAAGCAGGTGGGAGAGGCAGACTTTGAGGTGGTGGTGGTAGTAAGAAGGAAGAGACTTATACCAGCTTGTGGGAAATGCAACGGCCATGGCTGGGTCATGTGACTCAATCCCTAAATTTCTCTAAGTCCAAATTCTGCACACACCTTAGTGTGCACCACAAATCTACATTTTTGTCCACATAAAAAAATTTAAGTGTTTGATGGAATACCTTATTAATCTATCTCATTTAGTTTGAGATTATTTTAACAACATTGCACCAGTTACTACATAACTCAATATCAATATTTTTAAATTTTCCAATATTTTTTCTTGCTTCTTTTGGTTCTAAGCAATGTGTTAAGATATTCTTATTGATCTGAGGTTTATAAACTCCTTGCAAACTTGGTAGGTCAACCATGGCTACTGATATTAGACTAGGTATACAGAAGCTACTCATTCTCAGGATACAGCAAGGTTGTTATATATAACCCTATGCTTGCACTACATCACTCTACTGGATTGCTACTACCTGTTACGAACCCCAATTCTTTTCCTACATTGTACATCTTTCTCCTCATTCTATTCTTGCTATCAGACATGCAGCTACCTCGGGTTTCCCTTATGCTTACCATGGGTAGTCAATCTGACACTGTTTTACTGTACATGTGTTTGCTTGTACCCTGTTTCACTTTTCACATATTCTACACATTGTAGATAGCTATTCTTGCTATCTCTGTACTTCACTATATATAGGGTAGAGTAGCATAGTTGGTTCTTTAGCTAGTTCTTGAGAATCTAACCTCTCCCAAATGTTCTTCCTGAGACTCTGAGACTTGCTAAGTCTTATTCTCTTCAAGATCATACTTCCTCAATGAACCCTGAATGCTAGAACTTAGAGCGACTGGCAACAAGTCTTTGCTTGCAGCATAGGCATTGTTTGAAGTCATAACAGACACATTCCATTTGGATATCCTTACTCTATATACCCTTAGCAGAAAATCTGGCAGATAAACCCTCATGTGGGCTACCAGTACTGATGCAACACCATTCACTAGATACCTTCAATCTTCCAGAACCATTGGTTCCTTTTCTCATTTCACAACTGTTTTTAGGTGCATCGTAAACCAGCTTACATAATATCATTCCTATTGAATCAGACTGAATCGTGGTTTTTCCATCAGATATATGTCATTCTACATTCATTATTCTCATAACATTCAGCCCAACATCCAATCCAAAGAGGAGGTACAGGTTGCACAGTGACATATACCTGAAATTCAACTAGGCCCAAGCCAGGAGCACCCAACTCTCTCACCAGCAGTGATTCAGAACATCGACAGGACACAACCACGGAACTCTTACTATGTGGTGTATCCCCTGATGTTGTCAAGGCAATGGGTAGATGGACCTCCGATGCTTTCCACAAATACTGGCATTCACTCGAAGACATCGCGCCGCGCCATGCAGCCTACTTAGCCCCTTTAGAGGCACAGATGGGAAGTACAGGTCGATTAGGACAACCCGCTCGGGGGGCTAGCCACAGGCTACGCCGTCGGCTGGGCGGCTCGGTGGGTGACCCGCCGGCGTACCCTGTCAGCCTCGCGACCTGGGTTCTGGCCAGTAGGCCAGATCTCCCACTCCCATCTCCAACGGGTCGGCTATCCTTATAGCGCTCAAGACACGGACAGGGCCAAGAAAAGGAAACTCGGGCTCGGCTTCCGGCTGTTTCCGTTGCCAACCTCCCAGATTATTGGGAGGCAACAGTATCAGTCGCATGTCCGCTGCGTTTGCCTTTTCTAAGCCTTAACACCTAGATTAATCATGGACGCACTCCATATTTTGAAGGCGCATGTCGACTCGCTCATTCAGAACCTTCGAAATCACTATATTTCACTTCCTCTTGGACGTGTCCTGCCCATTGTTGCCAAGTTTCTTATTCTTATCCTGATATCGCTGAATGCTCGGTCTCTTCCGTTTGTCTGGCATTGTAAGTGGACCCATCTTTGACTCCGAAATCGTCATGCTGAATCCTGGCGCGTTCTGCAATAGTTCGAGTGTTCAGACCAGTTTTCTCTATCTGGCTGAAGTACTACCTCCTGCGGTGTCGACACGCCCTCAAGTCACGCTCAGCACAAACAGTGGTGGTCGATAACTGGATAGATTCTATCTGTCCTGTCGGTTCCCATCCTTTTGAAAGAGTCGTTCATTATCAAACCAGGGCCAGTAAGTTCTGCACATTTATTTGAACTACGACGGAGCCTGACATGACTAGCTATCGATGACAGTGACTTCAATGGCCATCTCAGTAACTCGAGTTATGCGAAGGTGGTGACACAGTCCTATCCCAGCAACCCAGTATTATACTGACACTCTGTCTGTAGACGCTAGACAGCACTCGAGTCAAGGCCGCCTTGGACTTGTTTCCTAACTTCTTCCGTGCGGGTGGTTGGATGGCTCTCGTTGGTACGAAGCACATCACTTCAAGTCCTCCTCACTCGTTAACGTAGCGCTCAGCGACGAATTATAATTTCATCAAGGAGATTCCGATGCTCGCAAACTATGAGGTCCGGCTGACCATAGGTGCTTGGGATAAGAAATGGGTACGTCTTATCGTCCTCCGAATTTTGATGAAGACGTTAAAACCGCCTTCAGCTATATATCCTATCCCGTTTTGTCACAAAATCTAAATCTAAACGAACATCGAAAGCCGGACACGCGCTGTCGCCCCCCACAATTGCCGAGTCAGCTGCGATGCCACTATCTCGCACAGAGATGTTCAATGCATCTCTTCGCACTCCTGCAGACGAGCTCACTACTACCCCTCTCCCGATCGATTCCCCTTCCGGCTCCGACCAAGATACGCAGCGTGCACTGAAAGCGGTCACCGCGAGCCTTATCGCAAAAGGCGAGGAGGATGGCGAAATAACGCACACCATCGTGGTGTCCCAATTGTGCTGCAAGGTTGGCCGAATCACCGTCCCCCCTGCACTCGTTATCGCCATCAATGGTTTTGCCGTACCTTCCACGACGGGGGATGCTCAAGCGTATTCGGGGAGCAATCCACCACCACACTGGGCAGCTGTCAAGCAAGTGATGTCCGTCCCGCTCGGAGGAAGCACAAAGGCGTTGCGGGATCTGCTTAAGGGTGGATGGAAAGAGGTGGATGAGGGAAACCGCTGGTGGGATCAGGCGCTGAGTGGTGTAATTGAGGAGCAGAGGAAGGTCCGTCTTCTGGCGCTCGATCCTCTTAGAACTGGTCTTGAAAGAGTACGGGCGTTTGCATGATATATTCCACCATAATAGAAGGACAATCGCAACAAAGGTGGCGGTGGTATTGTTATAGATTTCCTTACAATAGGTGATAGAAGTATGATCTGTGGCGGTGAAGGAATATTTGTTGTTATTATCAATGTCAGCCGTTTCCTTAGAACATTGCAGTGGCACAAAGGGTTTGTGCTGTTCACACTAATAGACTTTTGTCCGATGTTGTTGTTTTTTTCATTCTATATGGATGTTCGATCCCTTGGTGATGACTCCTTTGTGGCGATCTTTATTGTCAACCCATTATGATGCTCAATTGAGTGCTTAGCTGTTCCCTATATAAACACCCACATATCAGCCTAAAATTCAAAGCTCAAAGCACCACTACAAACTAACCCGCAAGTTGCACTCAAAGTAAGGATTTGCCAGCAACGCTTGACATCGTCAACTCATCTACCTTAGCTCTCAACCCACATCAACATGCCAACGACCAATTCCAGCGAGAATATCACCATCACAAATGCTCCAGTGCCAGCATGGACTAGCCCGGTGGTGAACCTCCATCTCAGACATCAACGCCAGACGAGGGGCGTCTCGAAAGCTTACAAACGGCTGAACAGATCGAGCTTCCAGCACGATAAATCCCAGCCTTTCCCATTCGCCGCCAGAAACCTGCCAAAGCCGAAGACTGCAACCCTCCTCAAGCCCAATGAGCTTAAACCCATCGTTCACAACATCACCGCCGCCACTCAACCTGCGACCACGGACGGAGTCCGACCCGCCCCAGGAATGCATGTCATCGTGCCCACGAGGACCCGCGAATACCTCGTGTACCTCGTCAGTGAGCTTCCAGCCGCTCACGCTCCCGTGGCCTCTGGCGAGGCCCGATTTATCGACGTCGAGGTCGGGGGTTTCATGCGCAGCGGCGCAAGGCGGACCGTTTTCCTGGGGAAGCACCTGTTCTTGGCTCAGATTATCGAGAGCTTCCCCGTCTCGACGCGCTTCGCGGAGATCGCGAACGCAAAGCCCAGCGATGTGGTCTCGAACGACATTATGTCCCATGATGGGTTTGATATTGGCAAGGGACAGGAGTCCGACGCGACAGCTACGATCAAATCAGATAATTCAGCGAAGGATTCAATGGACAACGCGAAGACGAACAGCCCAGCTTTCGATGCGGACGGTCTCTATAACTGGAACAGGAATAAGACTTCTCCCAAGAAGCCGAGTCCTTTGCTCTGCGGTGCCGTCGAACGGACTGTCAAGGTATGTCAGCTCTTTCACAACATAGCCAAGAATGTCAGCTAAAGATTTCCAAAGGATCAGCGCTATGGTGACAGCGCCGATAAGGAAAACGTCATCATCGCCGACGCCACGCCTGCTCCTAGTGCCATACTTGAGCAGAGCCCAAGCAATGACAGTGTAGGTGCCAAAGACGGAGTAGCGCTTGACGCGCTTAACTTTTTCGACGGCTATGCAACCGTGATCGCTACACCGTACGAGAAGGATCAGTTCAATATCCCCAGGATAGAGCTCGTGTCTGAATCACTGGTCAATAAGAGTAATGACATGACTGACGAAAAGGAATACTGGAGCGCATCGTTCAACTTCTCGCCCTTCGATGACGAGTTAGACATAGAGCCTGGCGAGGAGCCCTGGACACCGATCAGACCCCGAGAGGACCTTACTGGAAGCCCAGGTTCCGAACATGCCAGTGTCTTCTACGCCTCGCCATCGAGAGTGGGAAGGATAGTATCTGGCTCGCCTAGACCTCTGTGAGGCAGGACCACTGCATCTAGTCCTTTGGGGAGAACATCACTACTTACTGCGCCGATTCCGATCTTGACATATCCCATTTCTCCCGTCTGCCACGAACGTGCCCTCGCTGAACATGGAGACTTTATGGCTTATGTTGCACATAAAAGGCTTTTTGAAAGCCCGCCGAACCGCACGATCTCGAAGATCATTGATGACATCCCTTTGAGGTCGCCTAGCCCTTTGGCAGCATATGCTCTGGAGATTCCGATTTCTGATTCTGGCTTGAACCTGTCTACTAAAGATTACGCTGCTCGCCGACGGGTGCTTTACGATTCCCCCATGGCGACGCATCCTCTGGTCGATGAAGGTGAAGGTGATGAAGGTGATGAAGGTGATGGTGATGGTAACGAAGAAGGTGCTTAGGACATCACTGTTTTTTATACATAATTTTATCTTGATTTCAAACTCCTGTATCTGATAATCAATTCTGTGATCCTGTTCACCACGAGGAATTCTACTATGGGAGCAAGCTTGCCCCATTGGCTTTGAGACCTTGGACTCACTTACAATCATTCCACCTTCAAGTTGCCGATCTGACCGTCCTTGACTGATCTAATGAACCCAATAATTGGTGCGCATTGATATTTTCGGAGGTATCGGTCCCGAATTGACCATCCTTTTTGTCCGTGAAAACACAAAAAAGGGCGTTGCACACTGGTCGCTGAACGCTACACCCATGTCAGGGCCCTCACCGCCAAAGCCGATGTTGGCAAGGACAATTCAAAACCGTCGTTGATAAAGCTGTGAAAGAATCTGGGAGATTAGACATGTTGTGATTAATTTATTAGAGGTTCATACTACAAACCGCAGACTAATCCGTGAATGTCAGTTCACCGCCATCACGTCCCCGCAACGCAATAGGGTGTACTAACGCATTAATATAATACACCCTACAGATGATAACACCCTCAACACAGAAGGAAATATTTGGGACCTGAAGATGCAGATCAACCTCAAGGGCGTGTGATGGGGTGCAAGTATGCTATTTTAGCGATGCGCGAAAACCCATGGACGAAGTGCATGCTGGTGGGACCATCATTAACACAATGAAGTTCATGGCGCTCGTTGGCGCCGCCACATTTCAGCTGACATGTACGTCCCGCAAAGAACTATACGGCGTCGAAAGTCAGTCGTACTTATCTGCGGCTCACTCCTTTCTCCAGGGTGGCGATGACCCGAGAACTTGCGATGATGCTCATGAGGATATCCATATAAGGTCTGCCTTCCATATTAGGCCAAAGTTGCTGGACCCTTGAAGCTTGAAGACTCGTAAGCCTTTTCAAGTCGTTCATTCTGATACTTGATCTCAACATTCTACCAAGCCCTGTTGATGGACTTTTTGGACACCGTCAAGAAACGCGATCGCAGGATGGTGCATTTGCCAATGGGTTGGTTCGGTGAAGCAGTCGAGCTTGCGCAAGCCGCCTTGTTCCGTGCATGCTCTTGCGTTTGGGGCTAATTTTAAGTCGCCTCGCTCCTTATCTGGCAGTTAGCAACGATTTATGACCGTAAGCTGGCCTTCGGCCATTTGCGATCATCCATAGTGGGAACCATACCGACTGCGGATCTACAGGGGACTAACTGGTTCGGATCTCAAATTCCTCCTATGTCACTCCAATCAGCCTGCCCTTCCGCCAACCAGCCTCACAAACCCACAATAAATATCGGCTTCCCCAGTGGTGTAATACAAACAGAGTAGTTGTGATTCTGCTAACAAAGATTCCTTCGTAATGGTAGCATACGTAGATTCCCTATCAATCACTAGCATATCGAACAAGCCCAACCATGAGATTAAACTGCTTTTCTCCTTTTGTCGCCCTCGGCCTTTCGGATGCTGGCAATCTCCTTTCCAACTTCGTTGTTGATACGCTTGCGCATTTCAGGTTTGTACCCAAGCGAGAAAAGGATTTCCAGGTGGACGAAGAAGGGAGCAAGAACAACGGCTGAGGATGTCATCTTTGAGTCAGAATTATATTTGGAAAGAGTGCAAATATATACCTCCAATGAGATTGTCGAGTAAAGCAGGGGCGCGGCCTTCGGCGAAGCCATGGCCTGCAAACTGGGCCACCCATGAGATGGCATGGATCCATGCAGCTTGAGCGATATGTCCGGAAGTGCGTGAGTATGCTGTAGCTGTCAAGAGTGAGATGACCAATTGCGGAGTATACAGGAGCTGCAGGAACGTGATTGGTGAACACATAGTTTGGCGAATAGGGGACACTCAGAGCTCACGGCAGCCACAGGTTCGAGGAGGAAGTAGTATGCCAAATAAAGGCCGGCATGGATAGCCGGGACATTCAAGTCAAAAACAAGGTAGTCATTGAGCTTGTAATGGACTGAGGGGAAGAAGGACGGGACTGGAAGTTGGGAAGCAAACACTTGGAAAGACCTGAGACGGTGAGTAGGTCCGTATAGAAAACGGGGAAATGGAACTGACCAGAGCAAAAGAGGGACGCATATGATGTGTATCAGCACATTGACGCGATTTGAATGATAGGCGCCGTAAAAGGCCAGCTATCAAGACAAGTGATCGTTTAGTATGCAAGGACCAAAGGAAAAGACATGTTGGTTACCTGCTTGTCAACGTTCAAAATCTGGGACATGAGGAGTGGGGCAGAGGGGAAGCTATGATCTGGGCCTTCATTCGGGTTTTTTAATAACTTATGTTGTGGCGTTGAATAGGCGGTGCTTATCAAGCGAAAGCAGGATTGTTTTTCACGTGCTTCTTCAATTCATGAGTTTTGTGCTCATTCATTCCGTTTTCACCTTCTGCTTGGTCTGCCCAACCGTCAGGCCTTCAGGTATC
Source organism: Phaeolepiota aurea (assembly GCA_036937095.1). Lineage (NCBI taxonomy): Eukaryota > Fungi > Basidiomycota > Agaricomycetes > Agaricales > Squamanitaceae > Phaeolepiota > Phaeolepiota aurea. Next base: position 8,561 of record JASFDG010000341.1, read on the forward strand.
AACGTTCAAGCCACGTATGTCCTATCGCTAGCAGAAAGTGTAGACGGCTCACAGGTGGGTCAAAACTTGCACCGCTTCAGCCCATTCATTTACAAATGACATATCATAGACAGAACCGTTGCAGGAACTTAAACAGCAGGTTGACCTTATTTTTCGATGAACCATGCCCAAAGCAGAGCCCCGATGCTCTGCAGAGAGTGGCCTCTACACATTACAGTAAGTTGACCATTGTAAGTGTGGAACTACCTTATTTCAGAAAATGCCTAGTTAAATTTGGCACGTTTGATTTGGTGCCGTTGTTTGAATGCAGTCAAATGAACAATTAGATACCTTCATGTCGAAAACTGCCCGCCTGTATCGTGACACGGGAACGACGAACACGGCTGCATCTGGATTGAATCAACTCAATGACGACCTCCACGATTCATTCCGTGTTTTGATAATCGTGATTTGTAAGGACACTCTTGTTCATATGCACGAGGAATTCTACTTATGGGAGCAAGCTGCTTCGATTGGCTTTGAAGACTTGGGCCTTGAAATTATGAAACTTGAAGCTAGTCGTCAGACGTTCGTGGCGAGCTCGGAACGATCAAAAAAGACTCGTTCTAGGGAAATCTACCTATTACAAACATCAAAAGAAGAAAACAGAACACATGCTTTGCGAGAAATTGAGGGGGTCGAGAATGGGCCGATGAGATGGTTGTAAATGATCACGCCACCCTGACACGAACGGCTCGGTTCAGCTCGGCCAGGAGGGGTGCAAGGGGTGCGTGGAGGGTCGGGGTCATGAACGACGTTGGACGTGCATGACGGTGTAAGGAGAGGTTACAAGTCGAGAGACACGGTAGTGGCCTCGGGGGTAGTGGTGGTGGTGGAGGTGGCTAGGTAGAGGCAGACCTCCTTCATCGACGGGCGCTTGAGGGGGTCATGTGACAAACACTGCATAACGAGCTCCCACAGAGTGTCTGTGAGGTCCTTGGCAGCTGGTCCCTGGGGACGCTTGGGTTTGCCTTGCTTGACCAAGACTTCAACGATGACTGCACCATCAGTAGCCAAGTGGTCAAACGGGCGTTTGCCACCTGAGAATACCTGTGGAACTTGGAATTGGGCATATGTAGCGCTCAAAGCAGAAATTGGCTAACCTCGATCGCGGTCATGCCCCAAGAATAGACATCTGCAGCAAGCGTGATTGGTGCAGAGTCAGGCTCACACTCGTATGATAGCACTTCCGGTGCCATCCAGCGACATGTCCCGCGAATGGAGACTGTCGTGTCGAGCATAGCGCCCAAGCGGCTAAACAGCAATGCACTGCCATAATCGGTGATAATTGGGCGACCATCATCGTCGATTAGGATGTTCATCTATATTGAGGTATGGCGTTTAGAAGAAGGCTTCGATGCGGGGCTTGATGACATACTGCTCGTATATCCGCGTGTAGGACGGGTGTCTCGAGGCCATGTAAGTAGGCCAGACCGTGAGCAACACCAGTGATCTGGCCAATAGCAGTCAGCCTGTGTTCAACCTTCGACGACAAGAACCAACCAGGCTGAGGTTGTCCGGATCTGTCGCTTGCATAATGTAGTCCAACATATTGCCGTTTTCCTTGAAGGCAGACACCAGACTTGCAGAAGCTTGAGTGGGCGAAAAGTGGATTCCAAGGAGACGATGTATATTGGGATGATCTAACAAAGACCAAACCGCAAGCTCATGCGCATACTTCCCATGAGATAAATATAATGCTGTAAAAAAAAACTGCAAAATGGAGCTCACTGCAGCCAGTAGATCAGGATCGTTTGGGCCATGACGAGAGCGGCCGGTTTTCAGTGCTACGGTTTCGCCGTTGAGCTTAGCTTTGGTGATGTTAGAGTTTGGGGTTGCGGCAAAGGGGTATGGTTCGATATCCTGGATGTCGTAGCCCCATTGGCGGTCCAAATTCATGGACCATACGCTAAAAGGCGACTGATGCACCAAGGTCTGCATTCCCAAGTTAAGTTTCATAAAGAGAGTAACTGGATAAATCTCATACGTGGTACGTGTGGGTTGAAACCTCATTTTCCTCTGGTGAAAAGCGGTTTGAGGGTGTTGCAAACGCATTCGACTATATGAACATGAGCGTTAAAAAAAAAAAAGGGGAAAAAGGACAGGCTGCAACCTCCGGTTTGCGACTTTCTGTAGCACGGGCTACATCCACAAGGACACGGCTACGAATGAAGAATTTGGTCCACATCTCGAGGTCGCTGACTTGGTCCTGCCAAGGTGTTTGTTCATACTTGTGCTATTCAGAGAATGAGAATCGTGCTGTTCACAAGATATATGCTTACAGTAGAGAAAAACATCCTCGGTGAGCCTTGGATTAGATTTCCAGGATGGGGACGAGAGTCAAGCAATAGAGAAGGCAATGGGGCGGACATTCGTTGAAGTTCCACGAACAGGTCGTATTTTTGATACAAGCCGCCGAGCGAACGGCGTGCCAAGGCTGTGAGATTTACATAGCCTTCGAGGGGACACCGTTCGAAAGCGCAGAATGTGCTGTAAAATTATGTTCCACAACATGTTGAACGCGTCGAAACCGGAAGTGCTGTGAAGCACGTGACCGAAATTTTACAGCAATTGCGAACACAGCCAGCTCCGCCACACTGCCTCGAATGAAGCTTCAACTACACCCATGGGCGTCTTTTGGAGATTACTTTTTTCCTTCCCACCAAACTCTTTGCATTTTCATCGCGAGAGTGCTCAACAATCATGGCGACCGGACTGTCTATCAGTACCATATCATCGGATACAACACACAGCAATCTGCTAGCAGCATACAACCCCTTCAATCAAGGGACACGCAGAGTGAGGTTCTCGCCGTGTCAATTGACTCATCCACACCCCCAAGAGCGTTGCATTCCAACATCCAACGAGGACGGGGACACCCAAACCATTAGTGGGGGGGCCTTTGGTTTAGTTCACAGAGGAACGTGGGACGGCCGCTTAGTGGCGATCAAGACAATTGGGAGAGGGCCGCATCCCTCCGGGGTAGGCATTCCATCTACTTGCGTGTCGTGCCAAAACTGACCCTTGTTTATAAGCGTTATAGTCGAGAGGTCGCCATTTGGGAGAAATCAAACCATCACAACATCGTACCTTTATTAGGGATTTCCGATGGATTGCCCAGCGTACCTGATTCAGCATTCGTGACCCCTTATCACCAGCTCGGAAGCTTGAACAAGTTTATGCAGAACAATCCGCACGCTAAACGTTTGAAGCTTGTTTGTGTTCCCATTCACTTCTCAAATCCACAATCGAAGTTGAAAACCGACAGTGCATTGATATCTCTCATGGCTTAGAGCATCTTCATAGCCAACAAATCGTCCATGGCGACCTCAGAGCGGTCAGTCGCGTTATTTCTATTCTTTCACACCCTCTCAATCACAAATTCGCAGGCAAAGGTCTTGATAGACGATTCTGGGAGAGCGATGATATCAGACTTCGGATTATCAGCCCAAAATCCTCTTCCCGAAATAGGATTGGGAAGCGCATCACTTGGATCGCTTTGCTACCAAGCCCCAGAATGTGTCCTCAGCGAATCAGGTAATGATTTTACGCCTGCAAGCGACGTATGGTCCTTTGGATGTATCATGATGGGGGTGCGTCTTATGTGCTCGGATCCCTTCACAATCTGATTTTTTTTTACCGCAGCTTTTCACGGGAAAGAGGCCATACGCGAACATAAAGACTGACGTTAAACTCGTACTCGCCATGCACAGCAAGCAGCCGGCATATCCTACAAACGGGTTAACATTCACAGATGAAACCCATCACGATATCTTGCGGCTGGGTTACCGCAGCCTTCAGTACGACCGAGACGATCGGCCATCGGCGAAGGCTTGCCTCGCAGAATTGCTGGCGATAGAGCAGATATCCGAGGGGCATCATCAGAGTGCCCGCGCCCGCCTTTAGAATCATAGCAAGCCACTTGAAATACAGTGTCTTCTTCGTTTGATTTCTTTGCTTTCGCGTCGAGCTATCTTATCGGTGATCATGTGCCCGCGTTGAATTGTACGTACCTCGCACACTGCCCTGTATCAACATGTCATAGGTATATCCCGTAATGCGATGATTATGTGCACTCAGCGATTGGTGGATCTAGGTTTTGGACGTCGAACTCTCAATCCTCAAGCGGTAAATTCATGCGCTGGGCTATTAATGTTGAATTGGCCTGGCTAATGTTTCAAGCCGAACCTGGCGAACGTTACGCGTGCTCTCTCGCGGCACGGAGCAATTTTCATGGTATTCATCCGATTTTTAGCCACTGACAGGGAGCCCCTATTGCTCATACCCCGCCACTAGCAGCTGAGCTAAAAATACAGGCAGGATATTTCTGTTCATCCCTACTTTACACATGCGACCGTGCAGTCAATTCTTTTTTTGACAGCAGGGGCAGCAAAGCATTTAAGCATACAGGGATGACCCCACCCAACACTCGGCCAACATTATCACGAAGACTCGGCCAGCCGTTCTTTGGCCATTATCGGATTTTTTCCGGAATCTGCAATGTCACCACGAGCCTCACAACATTGTCGCTCCGGCCCCGAGAGTTGCTTATTGACCTGATCGGTGAACATCCCAGCGCGTTCGACAGGCCGTGATAATTGACTCCATGTCCCGCATCAGTGATCCCTGCATCTAATTTCCCCGCAATTATAGACCCCGCAACGTAGCATGTTCCCCCACGTCATATGGTGTTCCAAAGAATTGGCGACGTTTATGCGCTTGATTGAGGAGAAGAAAATAAATGAACTTTTGTTTGGGGGATGATATAAGGTACGTGGTGAGTTTCAATTCAGTGTGCAATTCCTCCTCGAATCGAATCGAATCTGAAATGCTTAGCCTGATTCCTCTCGTTCTCGCTCTTGCCGGTGCACAGCATGCTGCTGCCCATGGTGGAGTGCTCACCTATCAAATTGCCGGGAGCTGGTACACTGGCTGGAGCCCGTATAACACCCCTGTGGGACAGACGACCATCCAAAGGCCTTGGTCATCCTAGTTCGTATTTCCTTCTGTGACTCAGAGGTTGCTGTCCTAACTGAGGCCGACGAATAGCAACCCCATCCAGGACGCAACCGACCCCACACTCGCCTGCAACGACGACGGCACGTCGGGGGCCCTCCAGCTGACTGCTACTGTTGCGGCTGGCTCAAAGATCACCGCGTACTGGAACGCTGTCTGGCCCCATCCTTACGGCCCCATGGTTCGTACTCCGTATTTTTTTTTAGCAACTAATATTGACATATGTGGATGACCAGCTTACCTACCTCGCGCAATGCCCAGGCTCAACCTGTACCGGCGTAAATGCCAAGACCCTGAAATGGGTACGTCGCTCCGTCTTTCCTCGCCTGCAGTGACATGGCGCGGCTGAACAGACCATTTTTTCGTATTCTACAGTTCAAGATCGACCAGGCTGGTCTCCTCTCCGGGACGGTTGGTGCAGGAACTTGGGGTTCCGGACAAATGATCGCCCAGAACAACAGCTGGACGTCAACAATCCCAAGCACCGTTCCCAGCGGCAACTACCTCATCCGCTTCGAGACCATCGCCCTGCACTCTCTCCCCGCTGTGAGTTTCAAATACTAACCTCCATCCCATAAATCCGCTCATAAGGCCTCTTCGATCTCCAGCAAATGTACCCAGAGTGCGCACAGCTTCAGATTACGGGAGGGGGATCGAGGGCTCCGACGGCCTCTGAGCTTGTGTCATTCCCTGGGGGATACAGCAACAGCGACCCAGGACGTACGTTCTTCCGTCTATTATCACCGCTTCGGATTTTTACTCATTCGTGTCGGCAGTGACGGTTAACCTGTACACCCAGCAAGCCTTGACCCAGTACGCACCCAGATGAACTAAATCGCGGTTCTAACTGACCGGCCTACTCAAGGACCACGTACATCATCCCAGGACCCCCGCTGTACGGCACTGTAAGTCCCAGCGACCACTCTTTCAATCAATCTCACAGCTAATGAATATTGTTATGTACAGGGCTCCGGCTCCCCGCCTGTCACCAGCCCAGGAACAACCTCTGCACCTGGCACCACCCCCGTCACACCCAAGCCCACGCCCACGCCCACGCCCACACCCACGCCTACGCCCACCCCGACGCCAACACCCGCCCCCGTCGGGACCGTCCCGCAGTACGGCCAATGCGGCGGTCAGGGATGGGCTGGCGCGACGGGCTGCGTGTCTCCCTTCACCTGCCACGTTGTAAACGGTAAGCCGCACCCTTATTACTAAATACCCTCGCGCTGAATCTGCTTCACCTCACCCAAGCATACTACTCCCAATGTCTCTGAAAGTGGCTGTTAATCTCTCCAAATTCCCTTCCCCCACTGTGGTTAAACGAAACTTGTTTCAGTGGAGTAGTACCCATCCTCAATGTAATGTATATGATATTCAATGCCTCTTCGCGTCCGTGTTTCGCAAAATTTAATGGATGTGCTCAAAAAGTCCCGTCCAATCCGCATAGACTCAACACGGTACATAACTTGCTGCAAGGCCCTGTACGATTTTCCTCTCCGAGGTATCATCCTGAGTCCCGGTTCCTGTTGATGGCATAGATTGGAAACTACTATAAGCCCACAGGAAAAAAGGTTCGTCCTTGAAAAAGAGCCGCCGACCATGCTCCAGGGCGAATCCTTCAATTTTTCAACGCTTCTTCGCATACATTTTTTTTTTTTCCTTCCAAAACGCAGCACGATGCTTATGGCAAACGCGCTCCAGAAATCCTTCGTTCATGCGATTCTTCAACCCCTCAGATTTAAAATCAATCCAACTATTCAAACGGCTTCCC
>JASFDG010000342.1:0-16921 GCA_036937095.1 Phaeolepiota aurea
TTTGATTTGGACAGTATGGGTCGGATCTTGGGTTCATCTGGCGAACTCAAGACAGGGGGTGAAGCAATGTTCTCTCTACCTTTACGTGATGATGAAGGCGTCAGGTTCAGCAGTTTGGACAAGTCTTTCTCAAACACAATAGACGATGTATAGCTTGACGAGCGCCCTACAGATGGGGTGAGCATGTAACTAAGAGTGAAGGAAGAGACACACTATGCGCTGCCACAACCGCGTTCTTGCGTGGCATCCAGTACATATCAGCAATGGCTTGAGTGGTTGTGCAGCGCAGATCGGCATTAGGAGCGATCATACGAAGGAGCAGTCGTTCAAGCCCTTTGGACATCTTCCATGATCCAATCCACTTGCCACGAAGCTGACATGCAAGCGTCATGACTAGGAACACCGAAACGTACAAGTCTACCCACAGTTCGTGCCCAATATCTCTCCAGATCCTCTTTACTTGTGAACTGCTCTCCATCTGAGTTTTCAAACGGCGTCCGTCCAACCAATATTTCAAAAAAGGTAATTCCGAGTGACCAGACGTCCGACTTTCGTGTGTCATGAGGAAGTCCACGCGCGCGCTCGGGCGAAAGATACTTTGGGGTTGCACTGAGAGGTATTCCCTAATGGTATGAAATGGATGCCTACCTCTGGTGTGCCATACGACAAATTGCTATGGAAGGCCGTGGGGGAATCGATGTCGTATTTCTCCGCAAATCCAAAATCTACCAGCACTGGTATGTTCTTATGTGATAGGAGAATGTTCGCTGGTCTAAAGATCGCCGAAACATGTTATTGACGCGTCCAAACGCGTTGAATTGTGAGGGAAGAGCTTACTTGATGTCATTATGCACCACGCCACGTTTGTGCAGAAACTCGACGCCAGATAATAGGAAACGTAACCATTCACGAGATTTGGCTTCTTCGACCTCTACTGGCACTAGTGTTGGCAGGTATGTCCTGTCAAGAAAATACAAATGAGTATTGTGCAATGGGTTGTTGCCACCAATATAGGCGGGGACAATAAATCAGCATGGCAATCGGCATTGGCGGATACCGTCGAATCCAGACCAAAAAGTCGTCGCACTCACATGGTAATCAACGCGTAAGATGGAGTAATAATGAAGGAGTGGAATGGAATAATTGACGGGTGTGGATCATTCTTAAATGATCTGACAATCTTCATTTCATTCCATCTAGGTTCCGCATACTGTTATTAACGAATGTTAAGGTTCCCATGAGCAACATATCTTACAGTGATCTGACACGAGCCGCAGTCGTCGACGTCTTGGAACGATGCACCAACTTGACGGCGATTTTCTGGCCAGACTTGCTTTCACCTTCAGTCGTTGGCGAACTTGGCTTGGGTGAACATAACCAAACGCTGCCCCAATTGCCAAAGCCAATCTGCGGAGGGAGAAGGGAACATCAATTGACAGTTACACTGGTGTGAATCCACAGGAAGACAAGCCTCTTCTATAAATTGTAGTCGGTCGGACAAGACTTGGTCGGAGAGGGAGAAAATGTCTGTAGATTCCTGGGGTGAGAGGTTGGGGAGCACGGCGTCCATGATACTAGCAGGACGTGAGAGCTAGAAGTACACAAGACGGAGGGAACGAAAGAGAACCAGCGCTCTAAGATTCTTGAACAGTGACAAAACACCACAAAACAACGCGACCCGCCTGAGAAAAAAACGCGTCGTGTTGCGATCATAAAACGGGGCACGCCTTGTACATGAGGCATCAGCCCATGATGCACCTAGGGATATTTGCATACTCTCATGCAAGGGGGTGGGGGCAAAGTTGAAAATTATGTACATCTCGCCTTTACATATGGGGACAGAAGCGAAAATTTTGATTGTCATAATTGGGCAGCATTTCACGATGCTGGAAATTGTGGCTCACGACATGGAACACATGTCCTGCCGTCAATAAATACCAAAATCCAGCTCGAGGGGTATATGGGCCCTGCGTTTCAAGCCAAGCACCAGCACTATTGATGGATGCCGGTTAGTCCGACGGTCAGTGTGATCGTCGATCGATTTCCTAGAGAAGGATCCATCTATGATACTTGGGTTGAAATTGACACACTATTGAATACTGGTGTACAACGCTGGACTTGGTTGTGGGCGCCACGTGAAGCTCTGAAAAATGCAAGTCGATTGTGGCGTACTGGTTAAGTACTGTACATATCCTAATGTTTACTGCATTGGAATCCTCGGTCAACTACGGTGTCAAAAGTGAAATCAGCCTAGACAGCCAGGGCTGATACTGCGGGCCATGCAGGAACGACCCCAAGTAAAGAACAAACAAAAGAATCGCGACGCTTCTTAGTAGGGTAGATCCGCGCGATGTGCTTAACGGTGGCGAGGGGGCGAAGATACACCCTTGTACCTTCGTGGATGGCATTTGTTTGGGGAGCATGCCACCGTTGACATCAACTTGTGCCGGTCTGTTCCCTTACTTTCCCACGGTCTCACCCTAGAAGTGGTTCAAGTTGACAACAATTTCTTTCAACCTTCTCTCATCCACAACATATTATATATCATGTCTCTTCCTCAGCCTGTGCCCCCCTCCTGGAAGGTAAAATCTCATCTTAATATAACGCCCATATTTTTCACCTGTCGCGTCGCAAATTAGGATCTTGGCAAGTCGGCCAACGATTTGTTGTCCAAGGACTACCATTTCCACGGAGCGTCTCTCGAGGTCAAGACACAGACTCCTTCCAATGTCGCCTTCAAAGTCAGTGGCTCGCGCGACCCCAAGTCGGACCTCATCACTGGCGACATTGAGGGCAAATGGACCGACCGCAAGCACGGTCTGACCTTCACCCAGACCTGGACAACCTCCAACATCCTTCGCAACCAGATTGAGCTCGACAACCAAATCACAAATGGTCTCAAGATCGACCTCAACACTTCCCTGTCCCCAGAGAAGAGCACCAAAACCGCTGTCATTTCCTCGGTGTACAAGCAGTCTGGTTTCCACACCCGAGCAACGCTTGACGTACTCAAGGTCCGATTTGAGTTTCATTGCTCCTTAACACCCAAACTGATATAGTAGTTTATATAGGGCCCAGTCTTCACTGCCGACACTGTTCTTGGTCGTGATGGATTCCTTCTTGGCGCTGAAGCCGCCTACAACGTCACCGAGGGCAGTATCAGCCGCTATGGAGCTGCTCTAGGTTACAACGCCCCAGAATATGCCGTTACCCTCCATGGCCTGAACAACTTCAAGACATTCACCGCAAGCTATTACCATCGCGTCGGTCAAGATGTAGAGGCCGGCGCCAAGGCTGTGTATGACTCCAAGTCAACGCACGGTGGTGTTGCCCTTGAGGTTGGCACTAAGGCGTCAGTATAAATTAATTTGAGCCAGAACAACATTTTGACAACTCTGCATACAGCTATCTCGACAACTCTGCCTTTATCAAAGCCAAGATTAACAACTTGGGTGTCATTGCTGTCGGTATGTAAACTGGCTCCACGAATATAGATGGTATACTGAATATGACCCAAGGTTATACCCAGTCACTCCGCCCTGGTGTCAAGGCATCGTTCGGTCTCGCCCTCGACACCCAAAAATTGAATGACGTGTCGTCGATTGCAGGACCTTCCCACAAGGTAAATGCGCTTCCCATGAGTTTCTCACGTACAAACTCAAGCGATTCCTACAGGTCGGCGTCAACTTTGTCTTTGATTCATGAGATGGGTGGGCTATGAAGCTGAAAGTAGTTATTCGAAAACCCAATGTCAAATAATTTTTTCAACTTTTGTCCAAAGTAAATTGGAGAAACGTTTGAAGACAAACGTGTGATGCAATAAAATTCCTTGTGTTTAGCGGTTGTGACGAGGTTGTCACGACACTTGTGCCAATGATTTTAGTGGTGTTTTAGTCGGCCACTAAGTTACTAATGCCTAGATCAGCATCACCTCCACCAGGAAAACGAGCTCGCCGCGAGTCCCTCCCTGAATCAACGGCGCCACCAAATGGCCACAATGCTAGCAACCTCCCGCCGCTTTCTCTCTCCATCCTTGGTGTCGAACCGCTCGACGAGTTCATTAAAGAAATCGCCGATTTCATCCACCACATGGTCGTTACCCGGCCTGAACATCTTGGCGGCAAGGTCGAGGTCGAGGCCAAGGTGGGCATCCTGCGCGACCGCGCGTCCGGCCAGAGACTCGCATTGCCTGTCCTTGTGGAGACAAGTATATCTATCTTTCCCCGATTGATTACCCTTTTTGTTGACCTGTCCACTTTTGCTTCCGTCTCTGCTCATGCTTTCAATTGCGGCGTGGCTGTATTTCCACAGTCCTAGCCCCGGATAGCGCAGATGTGCGATTCGAGTCCAATATGTCCGTCGTAAGTATCCCCATATCAAATCCGTATCACCCCTGGCCTACATAAACGCATAGCACCAACACAAACACTTCAACACCCTCCTGAACAACCTAAAAGCCGCCTCCGCGCAGCCCTCTCACCCCGCGAGTCCTCTCGGATACCACCACCTCTACCTCGTCGACTCGTTCTACCCCGCCGAAGGCAACGAGCGCGAAAAGATCCGCGTCACGCGCGACGAAAAGACCGGCACCGTCACGGAATGCCTGCGCAAGATCAGGCTCGGCGATCTGAACATCTACAGCCCCAAGCGCGCTGCGGACTGGAGGATTAGCGTCAATCTCGAAGTTCCAGGTATGTGTGTGTGTTCTGCTATCCTCGATGTATGCCTTTGTGGTAATCGGTTCTGACTGGTTGTGGAACTCATAGTTCCACATCCACTCGGATCTGCGACACATACAAGGAGGAAAGATCGGATGAGCTATTCGCATGAAGAATTCAATATCGATCTCACACAAGTCACAACGTCGACAGCGCGAGACGCTCCTGTACGTTCTTCCGCCTTCCCTGTTCTGTTATTTTAACAAACCACCAGCAAAAGCCACAAATCCTCCACGAGCTTGAGCTGGAGATCGCGCGCTCCGAACTGCTTTTGGCGACGGTGAGCCATCGGGGCGATCCCAACGTACCAGAACACGAACGCAGTGCTTTTGATGAGCTTATACGTGCCTTTGTGAACAATGCGCGTATTCTTGTGCGAAATTCAAGTGAAGGGTGGCAATAATACACATGCATGGTTATCCTCGATGCTACATCGGTGCATTATATACTTGTTTAATCGAGTCACATATCAACTTGATCACACCCCAGGTATTGGCAGAGGAAAAAACGTCCACGAGAACAAATTAATTGGTATCTAGACTAGAGCCCGACAACCTCAACCATGTCGCCATCCTCAAGGTCAGCTTCGCTGATCTCGACATCGTTGCCCATTTTATCACCATCCACGCATATCCTTGGGTCCTTCACTGGAACCGGTGCAGCCTTGGTCTTCTTCCCCTTCCTGGCTGGCAAGACTTCTCCAGGAGCGGTAGGGTATTGATCTGCGATGCCCGCTTTCTTCAAGAAGGCTTTGACAATTGCGCCGCATTTCGTTGTGGGCCGTACCACGAGGGTGATGTCTTTCGTTATGGCGGATCGTAGAATGAGCTTGAACTTGTCGCCCTCTGATTCGGATTCAGCGTCTGATTCGTGCTGTGTTTGTGTCTGCGTTTGCGTTTGTGGTACGGAAGTGTCGTCGTCATCCGAAGGAACATCGATGACCTGCGAATTATTGGGGACATCAAATGCATGACTCGTCGCATGTGGATTAGCGCGTAGGTATTCGTAAGTGGTCTTGTCACATGCAACTAGAAATAAGGCGATAAGTAATTATGTCTTTTGGGTAATATGGCGGATTAAATAACCAAGCTCAGCTTCATCCCACATCCTAAGTGTTTGTGGTGTGATTGACGAAAAGATCCGTTTGCCATTATAGCTCATGATAAGGTTCTCCGTCAATATACAAGCGTCTTCTGCGGTTGCTTCAAAGAGATCCCGGAAGTTATCATCCTGGAGGTTGCTTCAACGCTGACGATACATGCAATATGCTCGTTAGTACATACCCGATTCATCTTGGACATCCATGTTTCTGGTTTCCCGGACGCATTCAGTGGGTGGGGTTGCCACTTCACAGATATCAGCACTTCAGCAGCTGGGCCTGAAGCGGTCGTTTGGTTATGTGGAAGAAGCTGTGATTGTGATGCGATATTTTTAGCAATACGCTCGAGCTCGGGATCTAGAATAATGGTATCGGTGGACTCGTCGAAATCATAATTGGTTGGCGATGCAGGACGAGGTGCCGTTTCAAGAGCTTGGCTGGTCACTGGATCAGGATTGGTAATAATGAGAGGAATCGATGTGTTTACCGGACAAGATTTCGAGCGTTCTGGATCTGCTGTATTGGAAGCGCGGGAGGCGGGGTTATGGACCTTGACTTACTCCTCTGACGGCGTTTGCGCTTCCCATTAGTAGGTATAGTTGTAGATCCCAAGATTTCAATTCCGTCCGAATCTGACCCGCTAGATAGATCGGCAGAAAGCAGCCTGCGTAAAATCTGGTAAGTAATTGATACGCGACATCACGGCACGTCTATCTGTTTGACACACACATATAATTAAAATTGCGAAGCTGGAGCCTACCTAACAAAGTTCTTATCTTTCTGCCATCTTGGAAGGTCTCTCTCGGCTGGCTTCCTCGTTTTCTTGCGAGGGGACCCATCTTCGTCCGAATCATTATTGGGGGTCACGGCTTTGGTCTTCTTCTCTGCAACATATCATTTACTCAACAGTTACAAGCATTTGAGTTGTATATATATGCGCGCACCCCTGTTCATTTCATCAAGTTTCTGCCATGTTTTGGTCGTTCGTGTCCTATTCCGCATGAACAACTCATCATCATCCTCAACCTCCACTGGAGTCTGTGTTGCACGTGGAATTGAGGACGACGAGCCCTCTGGGGTTGCGGAAGAACAAGTTGATCCCTGGGCCACTGTTGCCTTTGGCACCGGCTTTGGCTTAGGTCGAGGTCGTGGACGGGGAGCAGACTCTGACATTTTCCAAGTTGGCTTAATTCAGGAAATTATGCGTGGGAAACTTCCAATGTCAAGGATGTCATTAAGTGGTCACGTGCGCAGATTTCCTTGAACCATGGCGTCGACTCCTCTGATTTTCAAGCGAACAAAATCTAAACCTGCCCAGCGAACTAGGCAAACATCCCCCGAAGCTGGAGCCGAGTCTAATGGATCGGCTACTGGAGATGACTCCCCAAGCACATTGGCAGTAAAACTCAAGAATAGACTGAAGAAAACAAAGCCAAGGTCGCGATTGAGTTTTGGCGGTGCCGATGAAGAGGTTTGCGTTTTTATCGCACCGAAAGGCTTTTGCTAATAGAAAGGGGGGGTAGGAGGGAGGTGGTGAAGTTTTCCAGGTCAAAAAGTCCAACTTGAGTCGGAAGTTAGCCCTGGGCACACATCCTGCGTAGGCTCTCACATTACCGTCGTAAGCTTGTGCGTACTGACAGCCAGCAGTAGTATACCCACAAACCTGGATCAAGCGACCATAACTTCAAATCACAGCCCGAGATATGATAAAGCATATCTCAACGACTTAAAGGCTAGTACGCCCACGTCTAGACCAATCATGGCGGCGGCAGACTCTAATGACGCGGATATGTCAATCGATATGGGTGATGTTTCCATGCAGAGCATCGACGTCGATATAGGTAAGCAGCAGCATTCAGTACAAGTTACTTTCAAACATAACCATATCCAGATGGGCCTAGTAGCACACCCATTCCATCTGAGTCATCTATAATGGTTGCAAAGGAAAAGCGGGATCGCCTACGAAAGACGCTAACTTCTGGAGAGGATGACTATATTTCCTTATCCATAACGCGCAGCGGAGATGGACCCCAAGGCCCGCATCCGGAGAGCCGTTTGGTCAGAGAAGAAGACGAACTGGGGGAGGGCGATGACGGTACGTTCTCGCCAGGATTTTACAAATGGAGTTAAAACCAACTTCACAAAGAATTTGCGGAGTATACAAGTGCTCAAGAACGCATTGCGCTCGGGAAGAAATCTCGCAAAGTTGAGGCAAGCAAACGCCGAGATGCCATGAAGGAGTTGATTGCAGATGCGTATGTTATAGAAGTGGTGCTCAGAACGTGGACTATGATCTGATATATGACTTTCCAGGGAGGAGGAAGATGAAGAAACTGTAGAATGGGAACAAGAGCAATTACGTCGGGGTGGGCATAGAACACCCGAGCCACCCGCAACACCACAAACGAAGCAAGTTTATAGAGCTGCCCCAAGTACAGTTTCACGCTTTTTGAAAGTGCTGCCAACTTAATATTTGCCAGTTCCTGCCGCCACACCTGTGCCAACGCTGGCACCTGCCATTGCGCGTCTGACGGAACGGTTAACGCAGCTAACTGCTTCACATGCTAACAATACCGCCGCTCTCATCTCCCTCGCGCAAGAAAGAAACGATGTGGACGCCCGAGAGAAGGAGATGAGAGACATGGTTGCGAGAGCTGAGGAAAAGAGAGCATGGTTTGATAGTTTCCGCGAATGGATTGAGGGAGTTGCAGGCTTTCTGGATGAAAAGGTGGGAATATATATAAACTCTGGACGTCGATCTTAACTGACTGCCCTCGCTCAAATTAGTACCCACTGCTTGAGAAGTTGGAAGACGAATTTCTTTCCCTTCTTCATGAGAGAATGCAGTTGGTCACACAACGCCGAAAGTCAGAGGACGAAGACGATCTTGTGACTTTCTTTGGGTCTTTACCGTCGTCTCAACCTAGCGATCCGAGTCCCGATAAACTCGACGACTTTGGGCGTGTCATTCCCCAACCAAATCCAACACAGCTCAGACTTGAGCGCCGAGCAGCACGCATTAAGCGTCGACAGCAGCGGAAGGAGAACCCAACAGACGACGACGAAGAAGGGTATTCTACAGACTCCTCTCTACCTCCCCAGGATGCCACTGCATACACTGCTGCATTGGCTTCTCTCAGTCAGCAGACGGTAAATGTGCTGTCCGATGTTCAGGCAGAAGAATTCCGCAACCCTGCGAAAGGGAGGTGGAACCTGTGGCGAGAGAAATACCCTGATACATATACGGGTGCTTGGGGAGGCTTAGGCGTAGTGAGCGTGTGGGAATTCTGGGTTCGCCTCGAAATCGTAGGCTGGAATTGCATTGACGACTCGCGGAGCCTGGACAGCTTCAAGTGGTACAAGGGATTATATGAATACTCTAGGCCTGGACATGACGCAGACAGCATCGAAGAAAGAGAGCTGGGGCCCGATGGAGACCTCGTTGCGTCGATGATTACTACTGCCGTCATCCCAAGGCTATGTAAATCAATCGAGGCTGGCGCCGTCGATGCTTATTCTGCAAATCATATACGACGGATCGTTCATATATCAGAAGAAATCGAAGCCAGCCTGGAACCAGGAAACGTGAAACTTCATGTTAGTTACGATTTGATTTATATTTCCACTTGCTAACCTTTGCCATGCACTGCAGCTGCTCCAGAAATCTGTCGCGACCGCCTTCCAGCAAGCGATTACGGCGACAGAGAGTCTCCTTGCGCAGTACAGCGCAAAAGAAGGCTCGCTGCCTTTCAATCCTGAATCAATCCCAGCACGTAGGCGCTTTCTTGCGCGGCGGATAAAACTCTTGCAAAACATGCTTCGCTGGAGAAAATATACTGGAGAAAAATTCGGACTCAGCTTATTCGTCAGCAGACTTATTGACGGATGCATCCTGCCTGCTGCAGAAGGCGGCTGGGAGGTGGGTGGGCAGGACCTTGTCCGCATGGTACGTTCTGTGGTCGTTCAGTAAGATGACATTTGACCATATTCGCCTTAGGTCGCCACGATGCTGCCCACTGAGCTTGTCCCATTACCGCTGAAGCGACAATTCGGGTTGTCGTAACCGATATAGTCCTACATATTCTCGACATGATTGAGATATGATACTCGAGCAATTATTCATTTCCGGATGCCTTTAGGCCACATCCGTGTAAGCTCTGGTTGTTTTATTCGTTCGAATGCCTCCGCATATTGATGGCAGCGCTGGTGACCCTGTTTCATTCACCTCCACCTCACGCTGTTGTCTCTTACCGCATTTCGACATATTGATCATGAAGCTTAAATGACCCACACAGCGCGTAACACCCCAGTTGCATTTCCAGTTGTGTGTGGTTCGTTCCGCTGTCATACATCGCCAGGCTCCTGGGACATACATGCGACCTTGGTAAGTTTTACACACTTCGGAGGCTGCAGACCGCGAGGTGCGGAGCATGAATGAAAAGCATGGTGCCACTTGGTTTACAGTGGTCTCACTGTAATGGATGCAGCATTTGATGTACAAGCACGAAACGAATGCAACAGCCCCTTAGCATATGTCCTGCTCTCCGAAAGCGCCCTCGTACAGGTTGGGTACCCAAAATTCCACCACAAACCTCAACATACAGACCAATCCAGAAGTGAGTTGCTTGGGATCGGGTTGGATCGGATGAGGATTGTACCCTGACACCACATCTGTCTGACCGCATAAATGACTGCGAATCTCTGTTGGCGCCATGAAGCGAACAAAACTGTTACGACCCCGAATCTATAGGTGTTTAGCGCCAAGCCAATGCTATACCCAGAAATGCTCCCGAAATCCCGATCCGAAATCGCGAATAGTGAGATGGATAAACGACCCGGATCACTACATAAAACTGCAAAGAAAATTTTCTAAAGCCGACCCTGAGCTGGTACATTCCCGCCAGGCAGGTTTTTGTTGCGCTCCTGACTGACATGATGTAACATTTGAAGGGATATCAGCGGGAGAAAAACATACACCAGTGGTTTGAGCCGCGCTAGAGGCTCACGAAAGAGGGTGAGAAATCCACCATTCACCCAATCTAGAGGCTTGAAATGGACAGCTGGATATTTAATACCCCGGGGCTTTTGCTCTGGATGAGGGAACTATTCAAGAAACTTGAGTTGTTTCTCACGTGTGTGTGGTGTGTCATAACCAACTTGAAGCGCTCAAACTTGCAAATTCCAGGTTCAAGTTAAACCAAGCCAAGGTAGTCTGAGCTCTTCTCCATTTATCTGTGAACGTGGTGGAACCTCGTGAGTTGCATCTTTTTATTGCCGCATAAATCGAATCCGCTCTGGGCAAGTTCATATCATACATTTTTCATTTCATGATTTGACAGCCACCACAGACAGGGTCAGTATGCAACGCCATGCCTCAAGCCTTCCTAACCTTGGATGTCTGCATCACCCATGTGAAGTTACACAGAAGGGTTTTGCGCCACACCCGTAAGTGGGGTATCCTTCACACTACACAGTCATCTGACTTTGGGCGAAGCGCATCAGTCAACTGATGAACCTCAAGGGATACACTCAATGTTAAATTAAATACTTTGACTTTCCAATCACTTTTCCAACGATCCTTTACGGTCAATCTCCGTGACACACGCATTGGCCTGGATAAACTTATGACGCGTGGATGGGTTCTGAGCCATTCATCCGCCAAACCCTTTGGTGCATACTACCGGGGGACAGCCTCGATGGACCGCAGCCTGTGCTCCATTCTTCCTGTGTCGAATGCAAGTCGGTCATATCCTGTAGAAGAGACGACCTCTTCGATCGGCTCTCTGTGTTGATCCCGACTTCTTACGTCCTATAATAAGGTATTATCCTCCTGATCATATTTCGTAAGGAAATGGTTCGTCTGCTTATAAGGCATGTGTCCAAGACCATGCCCCCCAACCCTTCCTCTTAATACGCGCAGTATCGGTTCACATCCGACATCTCCAGATCTTCGCATCTCCCTTCATAAGCGCTGTATTTTTGCGGTCCACAGAACCCCATCCTCCCCCACCTCTTCATACCATGCCGCGCCCAGACTCTGAAGACCTGACCGCATGGAAATCCGGATCCCATGAACACAGTTTGAATGACAATCTGGGCACTGACCAGAGCACTAATACTGATAATGAAATATTCACCCCCTACCGTCCGAGTCGCTGGTCACAGTTCCGGTATATTCTACCGCCTCTGTATGCATACAAGCAAACTTTTAAACTCTGTGACAGTACAGTGATGCGTGAACCTTGCGCAGAATTCCTAGGAGTTGCAATCCTCATTATCTTTGGGGCTGGCGTTGATTGTCAAGTAGTTCTTTCAATGAACCCTCAAGTTGCATCCTTCCCGAGAGGAGTGAGTAGTACCTACCACTTCGACCGAATTCGGCTAAGTTTATTCTTACAGGACTATCTGTCTCTCAACTTTGGCTGGGCTGTTGGAACCGCGATGGGTGTGTGGGTCTCAGGAGGTATCTCTGGCGGTCATATCAACCCTGCTGTATGTCCTCTGATGCAAGTGGTGCATCGCATGGAGGAACTCTAAATTTACCCCTTCGGCAGGTCACGTTGGCACTGGCTACATACCGTGGTTTTCCGTGGAGGAAGGTGCCCGTAAGAAGTGATCACTAAGCTCCATTTTCATGGTTAACCCAAGCTTCTTCAATCAAAGGGATATATCTGTGCACAAGTTCTAGGAGGCTTAGTTGGTGCTGCTTTGGTCTACGCGAACTACTTCCACGCCATCGATATCGTCGAAGGCGGCCGTGGGATTCGCACCCTCACAACTGCGAGTCTCTTTTCCACTTATGCTGTGCGTGACCCCTTTAAAAATAGCATCCAATATCAATGACGGGCTTACGATGGTTATATTCTCAGCTGGGTTATATGACCAATGTTTCTGCATTCTTTTCTGAATTCCTTGCTGCGGCTGTCCTCATCGTGGTTGTTCTCGCGATGACCGACAAGAAAAATATTCCACCACCCGCCGGTCTGACCCCTCTCGTTTTATTTATTCTCATTCTCGGCATAGGTGCAGCCCTTGGCATGGAGACTGGTAAGGGCATGATCTCCATACTCTTGAAAGAGTTGTGACGATCCTTTATGATTTTAGGCTATGCGATTAACCCCGCGCGTGACTTGGGCCCCCGTTTACTAACCGCGATGGTTGGTTACGGCAAGGCTGTATTTACATTCCGAAAGTGAGATCATCAATCCTCTAAAGCCGTCTTAAGCGATATTCGATCTCATGATCCCGCAGCCACTATTGGCTCTGGTGCCCCATAATAGCTCCTATCATGGGGGCGCAGTTTGGAACTATATTCTATGATATTTTCATCTACACGGGTGAGGAGAGCGTCTTCAACAAAGCGTAGGTCGCTGTGCTAGCTTCACTGTCAGATACTGACCGCTGCCAACAGAGACGCTAAGGCACGAGAATCACACCTTCGTGCACAACCGCACCAACGGCCCCACCTCCCTGGCGGTCCTGGTGCAGACATGTCTGTATAACCACTGTACTGGACTGTCACATGCCGCGATTTGTATGCCCCATCCTTGTAATCGATTAGGCAATTAACCATGTTTCCATATCGAACAATGGTGAACCCATGTTTCAACATCCTTCCTGGCTTTCCAAGTTCTTTCTGCTGCTGCACAACCAAAAAAAGCCGAGAGCACACAGCAACTGCAAGCATGGTAGTTGTAAATTCAATAAACAAAAGAGTCATTTTTGGACACAATCCCTTGAAATATGAAAATGAGAAAAAGTAACTAGCCCACCGCGAGGGTCGAACTCGCAGCCTTCAGATTTCAAACGACTGTTGTCATACGACCCGCCTTAAAAGTCTGACGCTCTATCCGATTGAGCTAGGCGGGCACCTATAACGTATGTAGCCTAACTACTGTTACTCAATTTGAACTGATGGGTGTCTAAGCTCCCGAGTCCCGACTGCTGTCGTCAAAATGATTCAGTCCGAGTCAACCAACGTACGGCATCCATTTCATATAAATGCAGTGCAACCCACAACACCTCAACACTTGCGCTATCCCTGGGAGAGCTCAGGATGGCAAGCAACTCACATAGCCTGCTTGTCCGTTTACACCAGGATCTCGCTGAATTGAAGGGCCATCCGTACCCAGGGGTTATTGTTTTCAATAACGAAACTGACCTAAGGTGCTTCTGTCTCGTCCTTACCCCACCAAGTGGGCCATGGAAAGACCTTGCGTTGCATTTTGATGTCTCGCTTCCACAAAATTGGGTATGCGATTTTGAAGGATTTTCCTCTTCTACCTGCTGCCTAATGATGCTGGCGTCTTTATAGCCAGGTTCACCCCCCAAAATTTCCTCGAGCGTGGCGGGAATCGATCATCCGAATCTCTTTGGGGGTTACGTTTGCTGCGACTTGTTGAGGGAGCCATATTATCGAGAAGAAGGCTATCTTGGAGGGTGCGCATATGTTTTCATTCCAGGTCCCGTTTTTTCCCCTGACCACGACGCTATTTCAGATATACCCCGGCTCTCACATTACGTGGCCTGTTCCTCCAATTATTGACCTTCTTTTCAAGTACCAAGGTGAGCCTCAACCCTATTGATCGTCTGCCTTCCGTAAACAATCTTCTTTTAGGTCGAACAAGAGTTTGGCGGATTCATTGAGATCGGTGATGCCATTACCACAGAGATCAGACAAGGCGTGGATATCTGTAACACTGGGCACAATCAGACCTGCTCAAACGGCACATTCAATATTGGCAGCAAACAAGAGGACGAACATATCAGACGCTGGAACGCTGACTCCTCGCTAGAATTCGAGGTCAAACGTTTTATTAACGATAAAGGCTATTCGGTTATCCAAACAACCAAAGAAACGACCCCTAGCCCAAGTCGTCTGCATAAGTTCCAATACCGTAACCCAAGGTGGGATTTGACGTACAAGCTCGTATGTCAATGGAGATGTCCCTGTTGCCCTTATGGCTCGCCGAAACTCCCGCATGACCAAGGCTCTGCGCAAGGCTTTGCAACTGGCCCCAATCCTGATGTTGGTCCCAACCTCACCCCGCCCTCATGCTGTCTACTAGGAATATTATATGACGACATCCTGGTCGCAATCTCAGACCGGCTCAGCTCGGAATCCCTTATTTCGCTCTCAAAAGCGTATCCAAGGATGCAGGAATTGGTATCTTCATCGCATATACTCTTGCGTCGCGAGCTGTGCTGCTTTTTCTTGCGAACTCCGCTCAACCTGTCCATCCTCGGTATTGGCATTGGCGCCAATGCACGCACGCGCACAATTGCATCAGACTTTGATTGGTTAAGCGAAGAAGCATTCAAACACCATGGCGTCAGAAGGAGTATAGGGAAGCGGAACTTCCAACATTATCTTCCCCTCGCATTCAGCCGTTCTCATTTCGAGCGTGCTGAAGCGAAAATTTGGGAACATCTCAAGCTCATTGACGCAGCGATGCAGAATGCAAACGCTCATGGAGGGCACTCTGGTAGGGGGGACAGGCGTGGGGGACGGCACAACGGTCACTGTGGTACCAACAATAATCGGAATAGTCCTGGTCAGCATCCTCCGCCTAGTGCTCCACGGAAACGACATGCCGAGGTCTCTGTGGTCCTCAAAATGATGAACAACATTGTCGTTTCGCTGATGAAATCCTGCGATGACGCTTTGAGTCAAGACTCTCGTGTTCAAAGTCGACGCACACTCCTCTTCGCTTCTGAAAAGGCCGTGATATCGTATTGCCACTTGTTCCATTTGTTCCTGTGCCTCTCCCGCTCGACCCCAGCTATCTTGGAAGACGCAACGACGCAGCTACGCGAATTCGTGACAAATCGGTCGGCACGCCTCAAGACAGAGGTTCCTGACCTGGGCGAACTCATTGTGCAGGGTACAATTGTACTCGCACTACCCTCAGCCGGTACATCTATGACGTGGGGTCAACTTAACGGACCTATCCTGGAAGAGGCTATTACGCGCAACGCAAGATGGGTTCTCAAGGACGTGCCGGAGCTCGCAATTATGGAGGATGGCACGTGCGAATATCGCCTTGCAACGACCTTCAACCACTCCCGGACGAGCTTGAGATTGATGATGTTCCAAGTCACATTCCTTGACCTTTTCATCAGCACATATACCGTTGGGGGGTTGGATAAGTTGGATGATAACTATGGGTTCCCGGAGCCGGGGCTGCCAGAGCGTATGGTGGGGGAGATCAAGGAGATATACAAGGTGGATACGTGGCCCGAGTTTTTTAGAAGGGTGCGTTATGAACGGGGAGCATCCCTCACGAAAGAGAAGTTTTCCGAGATGTTGCGACAGGCGATACGAACGAGTGCCGAACGCGGATATCACACGCCATCACAACGGGTTTCGGAGCACCAACGGACAGTTCTTGAATCGACCTTCAACGCAGCCCAGACGTCGAAACCAAGCGTTGACGCTGTTTGATACTTGGGGCCTGGGGGGGCAGCGACAAACGGGTGATGTCCGCTCCGTGTTATGGTTCTTCGTAATATGTGTATAAACCATGTTCGCAGAAATATAACTTGTGTTGATCAAAGTTGCAACCGCAAGAGTACATACATATCATGCCTGTCGCCCTCGCTCATAACTCTTTACATTACTGGCTAACTGCGTGTGAAACGAGCCCAGCCCCATTTATGTTCAGCTTATTCATGGAGCTCGGCAAACCACCCTGGGTGCAGCTTGTTGCTACATAATATGGTCGAACCAAAAGTCATGAAAGCCTCCTTCTAGACCTCATCCCAAAAGATGTCCTTATCCATATTTTGAACTACTGCGACCTTCTTCATTGCCACTTAGTGAGTGTTTTTCATCTTGTAGAACGAGAATTTGACTAACCGATCTGGTTACGAGGCCTGCAGTTCCATCAATACAGCCATCGAAAGATCTGCAGAACTACAGTACGCCCTCGAGTTAGCCAAGAATGCCTTGAAGCCGAATGGCGGCTTATCGAAGCACGGTGGGATGACCTACGGCGGCGCCCTCAAACGCCTGCAGTCCCGCCGCAGGATCCACGATCTTGCAGAAGGTGCTTCGCCTTTGTTCACTACTCCGTAGGCCCAGGCTGCCTGAGAAAAATAGAGC